>APFE031195248.1:3849-68788 GCA_000404065.3 Pinus taeda | reverse complement strand
GTATTCTTTAGTTGCATTATGAGTTAATAATTAGTTTAACAACTCATCATTAGTCTATTTGCAGTTAGACTAATTACAACGAGTTTAACCAAGTCAATCTGAACACAACTCCATCAACTCCACAATCAACTCACCAAACTCAACTGATTGAGTTCTAACTGAAGTCATGCATGTAGCAACTCAACTGACCCACAAAGAAAACATATTTCCTTCTGATAGCTGCATGTGCCACATCTGTAACTGAAACTGAAGTGCTCCAAGAGAATAAGATAAAGTTTACAGTCTAAATATTATTATAAGCTAATAATATTTGACTGCTCTATAATTAGACTTGACAGTGTCACCGCTATTGTCTAAAAAATAGAAGTCCATCTATTTTTTCAAACTTGACCAATCATCCATAAACAACATCCTACAACTCATAGACATGATCCATATGTCTAAAAATAGACATAGTCTAAAAATAGACTTTGCGCCATAATTTTCCTGCGGGCCCACTTAGTGAAGGCGACTCTTTTCACTAAGCTCCATCATCTTGTTGCAATCTCAACAATGACAATGTGAAACCTATGAGTAAGAGAATCATTATATTTTTAATTAAGTCAAAGGAAATGAGTGATAGTAGAGGAAACCTAAATGTTGTTCCTCATCTCATGATGCTACCCATGAGGATAATTTGAGGTAAAAATGGGTTTCAAAGTGAAAAATTAACAAAATCAAATTTAAAAGAACCAATGGATTCAGGCTGGTGATGTCATCCCTAGGGGTAGATATTTTTGGAGAGAAAAGAAGAAAATTATGTCTTTTATTCATATTTTGAACCTATCTCCTTACATATTTACTCAAATTTCAAGTGTGGGCAGTTTTGGATGCAAAATTATATTTCACATCCAACGAGTGTCCAATCAACATAATTTTGAATAGACACACACTAAGAAAAATTGAAAATACATTTTTCCATGCATTTTCAATTTTTCTCAGTGTAGGTCTACTCAAATTCACGTTGAATGGACACTCATTTAAAAAACATGTTTGTTCATGTATTTTCAAATTTTCGTAGTGTGGGTCTACTCAAACTTATGCAAAGAGAGTACTCGTTGGATGAAAAATCTAATTATATACCCAATAACTACCCACATTTGAAAGTTGAGTAAACCTGTAAACAGATAAGTCAAAAATACAATTAAAAAACTAGTTTTCTTTCCTTTTCTTTAATAACTCTTAACTCTTATTTTATTATTTTTACCATTACGTTATTATTTTCCTTAGAATGCCCATTTGAAACCTTAAAATTCATCTAATTTATGTTGTACACTTATATATATCCCCATCACCATATGTGAATTGATTGGCATACATATTCTCTATGCATGCACACACTACATTCAACATATCAAATAATTCTATAATCAAAATTGAAGCATAACATTAATGAAATAACATTTTAAGGTACATTAACATAATCCAAATTTCTGTATGATTTGCTGCAATCACATGCCAATATATACTTGTGGCTTCTTGTCACACTAAGTGAATTATCAATAGCAACCACATTTTAGTGTATCCAACATATTCATTTTTTTGTGTCATAACCATATGAACCGACAAAATCAATTACATCATACCAATGTACATATAATTTATCCATATAATCATATAAACCATTAAATGAAGATTTTCAAAACCACATATTAAATCCAATTAGATAATTAAAACTTTACATTTTGTTTTAACTTGTTTTACTTTCATATGTATGAAGAGATTTACGAATATGTATTAGTGTTTAATATATATATGTATATGTATATATATATGTATATATGTATATACATATACATATACATATACATATACATATACATATACATATACATATACATATACAATTACATATACATAACTATAACTATACATATACTATAATATATATATATAATATATATATATATATATATATTATATTATAGATAGATAGATAAAGTAAAATGTTTTATGTTATGGTTGATTATATTTTAATAAAGTGTTGTGCAAGTGTTGGAGAAAACAAGTGGGACCCGAGGTCAACATAACCGTGTCAAATATTAAAGGTCAATTAAATTCAGAGGTGTTATGGAATAATACAGTGGGGCCGTGAGGATAGAGCAAACCCGACGACACTACATGCCCAATGGTTAGCTCTCCTCACCCCCCCATAAGAATTTTCAACTCAGATGTTGATTGGGAGATATACGGTAGAGGATGGTTATAGGGGGACTTTGGTGGGTTTCTCTCGTACTAGAGTCTACTCCTGTCTGATATTAGAAAGGGGAACGCATTCTATTGACAAGCAAGAAATATGTGTCCATTAATTGTTTTCATTTCACTATCACTATTCCACCTCTGCCACCTCATCCTCCACATCATCTACCTGTCACCCATCACTTTGCCAGCTCTTTTCCCTCAATTTTCACAAAATTACATTTAATTCCATTCACCTACCCATTACTCTATTTCCCATAAAATCTGATTCTTTTCTCCATTTCCCGAACTGTTATTTCTGTTCCTGGTGTAAAACAAATTGAATTGTACTGGTTAAAGGTCAATTGTTGTTACTAGCTACTATTTGTCACCTGCACAGAGCCTCAATGTTCATAATTTGGAGAAAATGTCAAAGAAAGTCGTCGTTACGAGTTCCACTTTTCATATTCCATTAATGGACAAAGAAAGGAATGTTTTTGACCCTGTTTGTTCACTTAATTATATAGAAATCTACATCCAGTTTTACTCAAACAAGTTGAATCCCCTATGTATGTTGTTATTCTTAGGTCTGATGTCCTAGCTATAATAATTCCACAGACTTACAATTTCCATGAATTTATATAGTGCCTTGTCTCTAACCTTTACCCACATAAATGTTTTTTCATGAACAAATTAGGGGAGAATGTTTTTCGATTGTCATCTTTGTTAATTTAGCAAGCCTTATGCTTCCCAGTTGCAAATTCTTACACTGCATTCTCAAAAGAATCATTGCTTTCCACATTTCAATATTTGTCTACTTCTAACTATGCTTAGCTCATTTTCTTTTTAATGCTTGCTGGGAAAAATTTGCATATAGAGACTCCTCAATTCTCTATAGATACTTTTGTTGAAGATGTCAGACCTGCACTACAAATTCTAGCCAAAATATTGGGAAGGGAAGATACAAACATTGTAGATAATGCCATTTTAGAAATGTTCATTTTAATGATGAACCTAGAGATGGTTTTTGATATACCTTCTTTCAGAGAAAAAATGATAAATTCTCAATTATCAAATCTTCCTCTCATTGGTTATTTTAGATTTTCGTCTCTTGTCAAATACTTGTTTTTATATACTCATGTGGAAAGGTTCATGCATTTAGGCATGAATATCATGGAACCAAATAAGAACAAGAAATCAGTAGTATTTTCGATTAATATGTTAAGAGACACTGGTAATGGACAATGGTTGATGTATTTTGCTTCTTCTTTTCTATCAGTCGCTTAGTCAATCTTGAATAGTTCTTCTTCACCTTGTTTCTTATCAAAGGCTCAGTTTTTACTTCAGCTCAATAAAGATTGCAAAGCGGGCGATTGGTTTCAGTTTGAATGTTATTCTTATATCAGATTATATGGAGCAAAAGTTGCCCATTTCAGACTTCTAGTTTTTGTACCTATGAGGATTTTTGCAATAAAGTTCAGTAGGCAAAGTTTGAATGTAGATCAGATATATTTTGTGCCAGCAAAGAAAATTATAGAGTTCCTTAATTCACAATCTTCTCAACAATTAAGAGAATTATGGGTTGAAGACAGAACTGAATATGTATTGGAGCTAAACAAAGCGATTATGAAGAACCTTTTTAGGAAAATAGCAGAGACAAAGTCAACAAAGGTCAAAGAAGTTGTAATGAAGTTCAACACTGATTTTGATAAGAGAAAAAGAGCAGGTTTTCCTTCATGCTGGGACCATCAAGGTAATTTATTACCCTAGGAAACGTATGAGACTCTGTTGGCGGAGGAAAAAAGTAAAATTGGATCTAGTCATGAAAGAAAATAAGTGTTGAAAGGAACAACTATTGTCAACTATTTACAGAGATATTTTTAGTCAATATGGTTGATGAGAACACTTTTTGTGGACAAGCCAACATATAGTAGAATTACCAATTTCATGATAGCACATTCAAAGTTTGACAAAAGTCCTAGTCCTAATACATCCATAAGGAGAAAGTGCAGGGAATGGATGTCACTATCAGTAACTACTATGGAAGTAGGTCCTTCATCCATAGCTCAATATCAAGTCACCAAATAAAACAACATCACTTGTCATTCATTTGGGATCATATACTAATATTGTACTTTTCATGATGTAAAGTTCGAAAGAACTATTTTATAGTTCAAAATAACTATTAATTTTGAAGTAGTTTGGAAGTTATGAAATTTGGGTAGTTGACAGTTTTATAACTATCCTTTAAAATTTTGTATAAATATTTTTCAGCAAGAGAAATGAGGATTCTGAGTTCTGGACCTCAGAAGTAGAGAAAACAATTGTGTCTTGTCATCTTTATATGGAATGCAGTAAATAATTTTGAAGTGATTTCAGACATATGTTGAGTACAAATGTATTTTCCTTTGTTTCATTTAATGTTTTCTTCATATTAAAGAGTAATGAGAATGTTGGTCTTTAATATTACGATTCTAAAACCTAGTTTTCTTTAATTTAAATTTAAATCCCTTAATGATGCACTCCTCTTTCCTCTTTTGTTAATTATGTTTTTCTTCCAAAGTTGAAAACACAGATTCTGCATCAAGCAACCTATGTTGGAGGATTTTCACTATCTTTATGTTTCTTCTTTCATTTAATTGTAATCAACAATAAAAGGCCACTTCAAACACAGTTTTTCTTTCCATTAAAGATTAAGAAGCATTGCCTTTAAAAAAATATATATCTATAGGGTTTGAAAATTGGAACAACCAACCTATATTTTAAGTTATTCTGAATAAATGTCTTGGACACTGACCCTCCTCAGTTGGAAGTTTTCTTCCAAGGTACAACATTTTTTGGTGTCGTTTTGGGGAATGAAGTCACGAAGTTATTTTTCCTTGGGTTTTTAATTCTAGTCATTTCTTTGTCTAGTGAGCAATTAAAGTGCTTAGGCTAATATTCTCACCAATAAATTAGTCTTGGCTCCAAAAAGACCACATATGTGGTCTAATACCTCGCAACAGAAATCTCCAATTCTCTATGACCCAGAAAAATTAATTTTCAGTAGAGTTTGGAAGCCTAAAACTCCAATTACTCAAAAACCTACTCACCTATTTTAAGTTCTACTTTATAATTATTCAATACTTCACATTCAAAGCCAATTGTGAGAAATATAGATTTTTCTCAAGGGAATCTGTCTTCTTTTCAAAATATTTTTTGTGGAACCTACATTCGAAGGAGAGTCATTTGAGTCAGTTTCTTTTTCCTTTCCTGAAATTGAAGAAATTAAAAAAGTTGATTTTTCAATTCCAAATCAAAATGTTTCAGTTATCAATCAGCCTGTTCCTTTTTCTTTTATTCCACCTCATTCATTTGTATGCCAAGCAGGAAGTTATTTTGTTCCTCTTTCTAATCTAAATATGGCCATTCCAACTTTCCTTTTGAACAGATATGCACCTTTGAATCTAGCTGAGCCAATGAATGAAATGCCAGAAGATTATTTGAAATTTTTACCCAGATTTATAGGGGAGGATGAAATAACAGTAGAGAAGCATATTTATTTATTATGTTCATTTGTTGAGAATCTGAATGTTGAATATTTATATGTTGTATTGAGACTATTTTTTCAATCATTAGATGGGGAGGCAAGGAAGTGGTTTAAAACACTTCCTGGCAATTCTATTAATACTTGGGAAGAGTTAGAAAATGTTTTTACATAGATATGGGGTGTTAAAAAGGATCATGGATATTTCTTAATTGAATTAAATGCAATAACGAGAAAACATCAAGAGGAAGTGAGTGAATTTATTAAGAGATTCAATAAATTGTATAATAGTTTTCCTGAAGAAATCAAACCACCTCCTACAGGAGCAAAAGTGGTGTTTGTAGGAGCATTTGATTCTAATTTTGGTTTCACTCTAAGGGAGAGGATATATCCTACTTTAGACCAAATAAATACTGATGCACTAGAGATCGAAGCTAATTTATCGGTTGCCAGAAAAATCAAGTCAAAGGAACAAGTATAGGATAAATGCAAAGGAAAAGAAGAAGAAACAAAGGCTTCCAATTAGCCGGAAAATTCTCATGAGTAGAAGCTCGATGAAATGACCAAAGCCATTAAAAATTTGTCTAATAATTTGGTCAAGATGGAATAAGAAAGTAACAATGTACGAAGACAATTTCAGCAAGCTCGAAATAGAAATTTCAACCCTCAATTTAAGATACAATCACTGCAAATTCTGTAGAGAGAAAGAAAGGATCAGGATCTAATAAAACCACCACTATACATTTGGGATGGAATAGAGGAAGAAGTGGAGGAATATCTTAAGGAACAAGATAATCAAATTACTACATTATGTGATGAAGAAGAAGAAGAGCTTATAAAATATTATTTTAATTCAGATGTCTAGGTCTCTCTAGAGGAAGAAGAAATCAAAGAAGTTTACAGATTTCATGCAAGCAGAGTTGCATAAAAAAATGATCTTCAGTCTAGGAAAAGGTCAAGACTCCCAAATAGTGTAGAAGAGAAAGGAGATCATATAGTACAACATTAGTCCCCAAAATAGGTCAAAAAAGGAAAGAAACAATTTGAGATAGTCCCAAAGATTACACTTTAGCAAGGAGAGAGCTCTAACAGTAAACAAATTTTAGGTATGTTACATAAATATGTTCAACAACCTGTTTATAGTTCAGAAAATATTTCTAGTCAGAATTTGAATAAAGAGGAGCAATTAAGAACAACAAAAGTAAGTCATTCTTTTGATTTAATCAAAGAATTAGAAAATTTGAAGGTTACAATGCCTTTAATAGAGCTAATAAAGACTACTAGATATAGGAAGTAGGTTTTTTATTTCATAAATATTTCTCAAGATAATCATTTAGCAGATGCAGTTAATTTGCAGGAGGAGAGACTAGTAGTGATGTTTGGTCCTCATGTAGAAGAACAAGATACCTCTACACCTCATTTCTATATTTCTCTACTTATGCATATCTTTATTTTACATAATTCTATGTTAGATTTTGGAGCATCACATAATTTAATGCCACTATCAGTTATGAAGCAATTCAATTTTCAAATTACAAAGCCCTACAAAGACCTATATTATTTTGAATCAAAGAAGGCAAAATGTATGGGATTGATCAAATATTTGGTAGTATCATTAGTCCAAATTCCTGCAAGGAGTATTTTAATGGATGTGGTTGTTGTAGACATACCAGCTTGTTTTGGAATGTTTCTCTTAAGATATTGGGGAGCCAAACTGGAAGGAGTCCTTAAACTGGATTTTACTTAGGCTATTATTCCAGTTTTTGGAGGGGAAGAAAGGAGATTATATAGAGAGACGAGGTTCATGAAAACTATCACTATGGAGGGTTCAAGCAATTCTCCTATTTACAGTCAGGAAAAGGATGATTTTTCCTATTTTATGTTGCAACTGTCACAATAAATTGCTGAAGATACAAAATTACAACTCCTACAATAATTAATAGTAAGGAGTTGGTAGTCAGTGGAGTCTGGAAGTTATATTTTGATGGTTCCTATTCAAAAGAAGGTAATAGAACAAGCGTTCTTCTGTGCTCTCCTAAAGTTCATATGATTCCCTTCTCTTATAAGCTAGAATTTGACTCTACTTACTAAATATGAAGCTTTGTTTCTTGGTTTACAACAACAAAGAATTTAGGAGTTCAATGCATTTATGTTTTTGGTGATTCATAATTAGTTATTAAACAAATCAAGAATCAATGTCAAACAAAACATCCAAGATTAAATATGTTTAGAAATGAAGTGTGGGATTTGGTAGATAACTTATTTTATGCTTTTAACATATAATTTGTACCTAGGGAAGGTAATAGACTAGCTAATTCCTTGGCAGTTGCAGCTAGTACTTTTAAACCTCCTTTGAATCCCAGATTCAAATATCAAGTAGAAATAAGAAGTAAGCCTCCCATTTTAGATAATGTGAAGTATTAGCAGGCATTCAAAGATGGTGAACAAATAAAGATATTTCTAGAAACAATGGGTGAATTTTCAAATTTGGAAATTAATTAAGAGGATGAATCTAAAGAGTTACAAGAAGAACTGTCAAACACAAAATTTCCTTTCGAAGATTCTATTGGGAATCAAAAAATTGTATGGTTGAAGAATAATGTGATTCCTAATGCTTTGGTACCCTTTAAGAGATTATTTAATACGAATGATGTTGTTTTCCATGCAAGGAAAACATATTTAGAAGAAGACCTTGAAGACTGCAATCTTGGAATAGAGTAGGAACCTAAGATGGTGAGGTTGCTAAAGGATGTTCCAAAGGACCTCAATAAAGGTATGTAGAGCTTTTCAAGAAACATATTAATATATTTTAAAGCTCTTATGAGGATTTTAAGTCATATGATAATAGCATCATTCAATATAAAATTCCTTTGAAGCTGGGGATTAAACCATATAAGAAAAAATAGGACAGATAAATCATTTAATGCCATCAATTAAGAAGGAATTCAAGAAGTTGTTACAGGCTAAAATAATTGTCCCTCTGAGATATTCTAAGTGGGTGGCTAATTTAGTTCCTATGAGAAAGAAGAATGGAGAGACTAGATTATGTATTCATTTCCTAAATTTAAACAGGACATCATTGAAGGATAATTATCCACTTCCTAAAATGGATCATGTCTTACAGAAAGTAACAGGGTCTTCATCGATTATTGATGAATTTTTTGGTTATAATCAATTTTTTTTGCAACCAGAAGATCAGAAGAAAACAACATTTACTACTCCATGGAGCACTTTCATGTATGATAAAATGCCTTTTGGATTAATGAATGTTGGGGCTACTTTCCAGAGGGCTATGGATATGGTCTTTATTCAAGAAAAAGAGAAATTTGTGGTAATTTATTTGGATGACATTACAATTTTCTCTAAGTCAGATGAAGAACATTTAAAGAATTTACAATAAACTTTTGGAAAATGCAAAAGGTATGGTTTATCCTTGACCCCAACGAAATCTCGTTTTGCTTTGAAAGAAGGTAAATCACTGGACCATATTTGTTTTTAAAGAAGGGGTTAGGTTAAACCTAAAAAGGGTTGAAGCAATAAAAAATATAACTTTGCCAAGGAGTAAAAACGAGATTTAGAGTTTTTTAGGAAGAATAAATTTTTTGAGAAGATTTGTCCTGAATTATGCAGAAATTGTTAAGGAAGTTACTAATATGTTGAAAAAGGGTATAGAAGTAAGATGGACTACAACAAGCAGGGAATATTTTTCCCAGATCAAAGAAGCCTTTTAGGAAGCACACATGTTGGTAAGTCCCCAATATCAAAATCCTTTTCAAATATTCTCCTTTGCTTCCCCTTTTACTTTGTCAACAGTACTTCTACGGAGAAATCAGGAGAACAGAGAGCAACTTGTAGCATTCTTTAGTAGAGTGTTAAGGGATGTATACCTAAAGTATAATATCTTGGAGAAGCAAGGTTATGCTTTAGTAAAAGGACTGAAAGAATTTAGATTTTCTGTTTCTCAAATTACTGCTTATCTTTCGAATGTTGTTGTTAAATAGGTGTTGTCTTAGAGTGAAAGTGATGGAAAAAGAGGAAAATGGATTGCAAAAATTCAGCAATATGATATGGATATTAAACCAACGAAGCTAGTGAAATGACAAGGTTTAGAAAAAAAATTAACAGGGGCTAATCATCAAGCCATGGGAATAAATATGATGGTCGAAGTCATTGACTCCAAGACAAAAGGAGAATAAGGTACGAGTAAAGAACTTGATAATAAATTTAAGTATAAATATCTTTGTTCTCAGTGGTATAAATATATTGTCCATTATATTTGTTTCCTTAGTTTTCCTTCTTCTTTAGACTGAACAAAATATAAATCTCTCTGAGTTAAGGCTCAAAAATATGTAATAATAGATGGGAATTTATATTGGAGAGGTCCAACTGGTGTTTTCTTGCTTTGTCTAGTTGAAGAAGAGACTCAAAAAAAAAAATGAATACCATGGATGCCTTTTTGTAGGTCACTACAGTTGGAAGGTTTCAACCCATAAAATCTTGAAGGTAGTTTTCTTTTGGTCCTCTCTATTTTCCTATATTTATATATTTGTAAGAATTTGTGTGAAATACCAAATATTTCCTGAAAGGAAAAAGTTAGCTCCATTACCCCTAATCTCTGTATTTGTAGAAGAATCCTTTCAACAGTGGGGTTTGAATTTTATAGGAGAAATGAAACCACCCTCTAGTGGGAAGCATAAATGGATTTTGATAGAGACTGGTTAGTTAAATAAATGAATAGAATTTTTTATAGCAAGAAGAGCTAATGATACAATAGTGATAAATTTTTTAGAAGAGAACATTTTTAGCAGGTTTGGTTGTCCTAAAAGGCCGGTAACAGATAATGCATGGGTTTTTAGATCTACAAAGTTGATCGATTTTTTTCAGAAATATAATGTAATATTTTCTCATTCTACTGCCTATCACCACAAGGAAATGGGCTGGAAGAATCTTCTAACAAGGCTCTGCTAAAGATTATCGAAAAGACTGTTGCAGAAAATCAGAAAAACAGGGATTCAAAGTTGAAATTTTCCTTATGGGCAAATAGGGTTACTACTAGAAGGTCTACTGGAAAGTCACCTTTTGAATTAATATGTGGAACAACTAATTTATTTCCCAGCCAATTAGAAAAACCTGTTGTAGCACTTATTCAAGATGTTCAACAAGAAACAAATGCACTCACAATGATAATGAATCAGTTGGTGTAATTGAAAAAAAATAGGGAAAGGGTAATGCAAAATCTAACCAATTACCAAGAGAAAATGAAATTGATATTTGATAGGAAAGACAAAGATTTTCTTTTTCAGCCTAGAGACTTGGTTTTATGTTGGGACGTGAGAATAGAAGAGAAGGGAAAGAATGGAAAATTTCATCCTCTTTGGTATGGCCCTTTCAAGATTACAAAAGTCAAGGAAAACAACACCTTCATTTTGGAAAACTTGGATGGTGAACTTATACAACATCTAGTCAATGGGAAATATTTAAAGCACTATTTCCAACATTGACCTGTTTCTTTCCTTCATTGTATATGCTGGTGTGACCATTGTTAATATTTAGTGAGCCTTTCATTACAATGTTTCAAGTTATAAATTGACTCCATGCCCGAGGTGAAGGCACTAATTTGTGATTCTTAGTGTTTTGACTTAAAACATTATCCTTAGGTGGAGCCAGATGTTGTAGCTCATTTTACTTTCATATGTATGAAGAGATGTATGAATATGCATTAGTGTTTAAAATATTATATATATATATTTATATCTATCTATCTATATAATATATATATATATATATATAATTATATATTATATATATATATATGTAATATATATTATATATGTTGTATGATAATGATATAAGCAAGTAAAATGTTTTATGTTATGACTGATTAAATTTTAATCAAGTGTTGTGCAAGTGTTGGAGAAAAAGGTAGGGTCCAAGGTTAACATAACTATATCAGAGATTAAATGTCGATTAAATTTAGAGGCACTACGAAATAATATAGTGGGGCCCTAAGGATGGAGCACACCCGATGACACTACATGCTCGACAATTAGCTCTCCTCGCCCCCCCGTAAGAATTTTCAATGTAGATATTGATCGATATATCTGCAGTGGAGGATGGTTGTGAGGGGACTCTGTCGAGTTTCTCCCATACTAGAGTCTGCTCCTGTATGATGTCAACAAGGGGAATGTGTTCCATCTGCAAGTGAGCGAGATGTGTTTGTTAATTGTTTCCATTTCATTGTCAGTGTTCCACCTCTCCCACCTCATCCTCCATGTCATCTACCCTATCACCCATCACTTCACCAGCTCATTTCCCTCAATTTTTGCAAAGTTACATTCAATTCCATTCACCTACCCATTACTCTGTTTCCCATAAACTCCCATTTTTTCTCCATTTTTTGCATTGTTATTTCCATTCCCGATGTAAAACAAATTGAATTGTACCATTAAAAGTTAGTTTTCTTCACCATCTATAGTATGTAACCTACACAGAGCCTCAATGTTCATAATTTGGAGAAAATTTCAAAGAAAGTCGTCGTTACAGGTTCCACTTTTCATATTCCATTAATGGACAAAGAAAGGGATGTTTTTGACCTATTTTGTTCACTTAATTATATAGAAATCTACCATGAAATTTTACTCAAACAAGTTAAATCCCCTGTGTACTGTGTTTTTCTTAGGTCTGGTGTCCTAGTTGGAATAATTCGACACACTTACAATTTCCTTGAATTTATATATTGGCTTGTCTCTGACCTTTACCCACATAAATGTTTTTCATGAACAAATAGGGGGAGAATTTTTTTCAGGTGTCATCTTTATTAATTCAGCAAGCCTTATGCTTCCCAATTGCAAATTCTTACACTTCATTCTTAGAAGAATTTTTTGCTTTCCACATTTCAATATTTGTTTGCTTCTAACTATGCTCAGCTCAGTTTCTTTTTAATGTCTGCTGGGAAAAAAATTCCTACGGAGCCTCCTCAATTCCCTCTAGATACTCTTGTTGAAGATGTAAGGCATGTGCTACAAATTATGGCCAAAATCATGGGAAAGGAAGATACAAACACTGTATGCAAGGCCATTTTAGGAATGTTGAGTTTAATGATGAACCCAAAGACAATTTTTGATATACCTTCTTTCTGGGAAAAAATGATAAATTCTCAATTATCATAGCTTCCTCTCACTGGTTGTCTTAGATTTCCATCTCTTGTCACGTATCTGTTTTTATATACTCATGTAGAAAGGTTCATGCATTTAGGGTTAAATATCATGGACCCAAATAAGAACAAGCAATCAGTAGTATTTTGGTCTGATATGATAAGAGACACTGATAATGGCCAAGGGTTGATGTATTTTTCTTCTTCTTTTTTATCAGTTGCTTATTCAATATTGAATAGTTCTCCTTCACCTTGCTTCTTGCTAAAGGCCCAATCTTTACTTCAACCCAGCAAAGATGTCAAAGTGGGCAATTGGTTTCAGTTTGAATATTATTCTGAGATCCGATTATATGGAGCAGAAGTTGCCCCTTTTAGACTTCCATTTTTTTTACCTATGAGGTTGTTTTCACTAGAGTTCATTAGGAAAAGTTTGAATGTAGATCAAATAGATTTTGTGCTAGTAAAGAAAATGATAGATTTCCTTAATTCACGATCTTCTCAGTAGTTAAGAGAATGAGGGGTTGAAGAAAGAACTGAATATGTATTGGAGATAAACAAAGGGATTATGAAGAACCTCTACAAGAAAATAATAGATACAAAGTGAACAAAGGTCAAGGAAGTTGTAATGAAATTCAACACTGATTTTGATAAGATAACAAGAGCAGGTTTGCCTTCATGTTGGGACCAACAAGGCAATTTATTACCCTGGCAAACTTATGATACTATGTTGGTGGAGGAAAAAGGTAAAATTTGATCTACTCATGAAAGAACAAGATCATCTAAAGGAACAACTATTGTCAATTATATGCAGAGAGATTTTCAGTTAATATGGTTGATGAGAACACATTTGTGGACAAGCCAACTTACAATAGAATTACAAATTTCAGGATGGCATATTCAAAGTTTGACAAAAGTCCCAATCCTGATACAACCATATCGAGGAAGTGCAGGGAATGGATGTCACCATCAACGACCACTACAGAAGCAGGACCTTCATCTGCAACTCAATCTCAAGTCACCAAATAAAACAACTCCACATGTCATTCAAAATCACATCATTCATTTTGGATCATATATTACTATTTTACTTCTCATGATGTAAAGTTTGAAAGAACTATTTTAGAGTTCGAAAGAACTATTAGTTTTGAATTAGTTAGGAAGTCAAAAAAATTTGGGTAGTTTCCAGTTTTATAACTGTCCTTTAAAATATTGTATAAATATTTTTCACCAAGAGAAATGAGGGTTCTGAGTTCTAGACCTCAGAAGTAGAAAAAATAATTGTGTCTTGTCATCTTTACATGGAATGAAATAAAGAATTTTGAAGTGATTGGAGACATATGTTGAGTACAAATGTGTTTTCCCTTTGTTTCATTTAATGTTTCCTTCGTAGTAAAGAGTAATGAAGATGCTTGTCTTTAATATTATAGTTCTGAAAACTAGTTTTCTATAATTTAAAGTTAAATCCCTTAATGATGCACTCCTATTTCCTATTCTGTTAATTATATTTTTCTTCCAATGTTGGAAACACAGATTCAACATCAAGCAACCTATGTTGGAGGCTTTTCACTATCTTTTTATTTATTCTTTCATTTAAATTGTAACCAACATCAGAAGGCCACTTCATAAAAAGTGTTTATTTCCATTAAAGATTAAGAAGCAATGCCTTTTAAAAAAAATATATCTTTGGAGTTTGAAAAATGAGACAACCAACCTATCTTTTTATTATTCTAAATAAATGTCTTGGGCACTAACCACTCCTCAATCGGAGGTTGTCTTCCAAGGTACAACACGTCCCATAATAAAAAAACAAACTAGCTTAGATACTTCTTAACTTTGGATCCACCAAGTGCTAAGAGGGATCAAATCCCCTTACACTCTAAAAAAGTTTAATAAATATGGATAATGGTTAGGAAGATAGTTTTTAGTGAGTTAGTGGTTGCATTGTAAATATTATGGGGTAAGTGAATTATTATTAGGGTTTAGTAAGTAAATTTATAATAGGTTAGTGGGTTAGTATTGAGTGGTTAGCCATTAAGGGTCATTGGTTAATGATAAGGGGTTAGGGATGAGTGGTTAATTGCTAGTAGATAGGAGCTAGGGATTAGTTGTTAGTTGTTAGTGGTTATGACTTAAGAGTTAGAGATTAGTGGGCTAGAGGCTAAGGGTTAGTGGGTTAGCTGTTAATTTCTAATATTTAACTATTAGAAATTATAGTTAAATATTAGCAGTTAGTAGTTTATAAATGAGTAATAATGAGTTAGGGGTTAATGAATTACTAATTAGTAGGTTAATTGTCTGATGGTTATGGTTTATGGGTTAGTAGGTTAGGGTTTAGTGGTTAAAACTTAATGTGTTAGTCATTAATTATTAGCAGGTTAAAGTGTATGGTGTAAATTATTTATTAATTAAGTGGTTTAGGGGTAGTGGTTTAGTGGTTCATGGTTATAATATCTAGGTTAATAAAATAGAAGAGCATAATAGAAAATATATAAACCACGAGAAAGATATATTATATTAATAATATTAAAAAATAGAGAGATATGTTCATTTTCCTCTTGAAGGGAACAACCTCCTACATACAGAGCTCCAACTACAATAACAAATCTTGATAAAACATTACATAACCTACCACTCAAGATATAACTATCAAAAGAGAATCTTAACTACATGCAATCTCACTTATAATAAGGATTGACTAACTAATATGGGCCTTGTTAATAAAGATAATCCTTTTTACATTGTGTGACTATTAACTAACTATTTAGTGGGCCTTATTCAAGGGAATGGCATCATACATCAATAAATTATCCTAAGTAAGTGAGTTAGAGTATGGTCCTAATATTAGACAATATAAATTCATATATTTTGAAAGTATCATAGTAATCCCAATTTAAATGAGGCTTAAAATATGTTTCCTTTCTATTATACATTCACAAGTTATTCACATATGTGAAGCTATAAACATGTGGTTTTATAATAATATTCTAGAGGATATACAACCATAAAATTAATAGAAAGGGGGCATTTAAAAACCTAATAATAATGGCTATGAAGGGGCTATAATTACATTCATAAGAGGAAAATTGGTTTTCATTCGTATTGTAATAGTTTTATGTTCCACAACTAAAACAAACCATAAAGGAGAGACATAAAAGAAAAGAGAAGAGAATAAGATGGTTGTGTAGAAGTATGTGCAATTTCATATAAAGTAAATTTTCTTTGTATTTGCATTGTAATTCTTGTGAATAATAATATGAAGGCACAATTCTTCATTTATGATTTGAGTTTTCCTCCCATAGGTTTCTCCAAGATAAATCATGAATAGGTAATGTTCCACATAGTGTTCTATGGTGTGTTTTTATAGCTTTAATTTTATTTCTATTTCTCAATTAGTTTAAATAATGTCCATGACATGATTTCGATATTATTAAAATACCACATAAAAAAATAATTGTACAATAGTGTATATCCACTGTATATTAATAATATCAATAGTAAGAACTATTGTAACGAACTCTATGTTGATAATCCAAAATTGTTTATAAATGAGATAAGTTTACCCTTGGATGTTCCAAAGAACATTTTCTGGAAAAAAAATCTTGAAATTGATCCCACAAAAAAAGAGAGGCTATACTTAGTTGCACAAAAATTTACTTATCTATAATATTTTTATGATATAAAAATTAGTTTGTGATATTATTTTAACTAATATAGACTTAGAATTCCCATGAGGTATAGAATAGACCATGATGGGGTGTACTATTAAGTCACTCTGTGATGTAAAGGTCACCGATTCAAAACTCCATGGGAAAAAACATAACCATGTTAAGGGCTAGTGTGGCCCAAGCTGGGTGCCATCCTCAGGTGATTTTGATGGCTTAGATTCCCCAAGGTCATGGTTTCTCAAGCCAAAGGTTAAGAATATAGTCATCTCAAGACTCACACAACTTAGCAAACAAAATAAAAATATAGAGTTAAAAACATAACTATAGTAGTAATAAAATAACATTTACCTTAGAAAAGTTATAGAAAATTGTCAAACAAAATAAATGCATAATTTACCATAAAAATATCTGCAAGGGATACACTCTTTCCTAACTAAAGAATTGTTCTTTTCTCTTATTATTTCCTGGAATGATATTGCAAATATAAAGAAAACTTACTATGTAGCAAGTCAACATTATGGCCTTATACTAACCTCTCTATGTTAATATTTTTCCCTCAGATTATGTTTTTCCTTTATGGCTACTTGATTATGGAAAAACTATTACAATAAGAACAAAACTCTTTATCCTCTTGTGACTAGGATTATAACAGCTTCTCTTAATTGTTATGATGAGGGCTTTGTAACTCCTTAATACGAAAAGAGATCTAGTTTTTATGCTCTCTATATTATTTAGAAATACAACATGGTTATCTCTATGTGAATCGTGAGACCTACCATGGCTTCAATATAATAATGTAATGGCCAATTCAGTTATCAATTTTCTGATAGAAATAAAACCACATATTAACATTTCTTTTGATATTATTTTGTTTGGTAAAATCTCTCAATAAGCCTAAATGCTTGCACCAAGACATAAATATCATTTTCATATGTATGGTACTTGATAATTTAGATGTAAAATAATTTAAAATGATAGCACATCATTTTACTTCCTTGCATTACATTTTCTCTCCTGGAATACTTCCTTACACCTAACACCACTTCAAAGAGACACTACAAATTGGGAAATTTCATAACAAATTCTTAAGTGATTTATTACCATCATAAAAAAAACATGTTGATTCGTTTCACAATAGAAACTATTACCATTGGTCGTTATAGCATGGAATGGTGATATAAGATGTGAAAATGATGTTATGAATTTCTAAAGGTATTTGGATACTCCCACAAAATTCCTTCACTATTTTTATTGGTTGGATCTGTCCATTAAAATATATCCTCCATATTTATAGCATTAATCTCAACTTCACCTTCTCCAATCAAATATTAAATACATGTTTTCTACTCCAACGTTTACTTCAACGATGAAATGTGCTTTTTCCAATTATATCTTATCTTTCGTGTACACTCTTATTCATAAATATAAGTAAGAACATAATGTATAATTACAAATCACATAAAAATGGTTGATGCATTGCATAAGCCAAAATTAATTACAGACCATTCATGGATACCTTTCCTTTCCTTGAATGTAGTTTTGTAGGCTTCTTTTTCTCTAACTTGCATCTAATTCTATCTAAACTTGAGATATTGTTTGGTAAAGTAGTTTAAATATTGCAACTAGTCAAATATGTCATTGACTCTAAAAATTATGTATAAACATAGAAGGATAATCTTGTTAATATTTACCTAACTAATACATATCCTCCAAGTTACATTCAATTTGGATATGATGATAATAAGTGGACCATAAGGTGAAGAACTTGTTCTTATAATTCCTTGCTCTACAAAATGATGTATAATACTCTTTACTTCAATAAATTCTTATATGGTGTTTCTATATGATCCCATGTTTGGTAAAGGATGATCAAGTAATGAATGTATTTCATCCTCCACTTGCATTCAAATTGGTAGTGATTTAGGCTCTTAAAACACTTCTATATGTGCTCGTAAAATCTTCTCCAACTATTGTCTCCTCTTTTATGAATTCCTATAAATATTCCATTACTTGTTTTAATTCACCTCCTTACCAATTCTACCTCAAGAAGAGTCATGAAATTATAGTTTTTCCACTTCGATGGTACTTTCTAAAAGATCATAGATGGTACTGATTGAGAAATCTTGGATTTATATTTGTGTGCATTCATGATTAAATATTTATTCTCTTGTAGAGATAATCTCTCATGTACATGTAGGGGTTTCTTAACTATGCACCACATATTTGAAGTGGTACCAAATCCACCTCCACTTCACCATTGAAATTTGTATTAATAAGAAACATACACTTGCATTTTTTTATATCTCTCCCAATTCTAGGTGGTATAGATTTGTATGGCCATTTACTCTCAATTAAAAAAAAGATGTATGAGCTAAAGATAAATAAAGTATCCAAGTTTGTATTCTTGTATTTTTATAGAAAATAACTATATAATCTCCAAATCTTCACTATCATTAACCCTACTCATGTTTACTTCCCTATTTATTGTTGTAAAGACACTTTTATCTACATGTGAGCTAATCTATTTTTTATTCCTTAATTTCATTCCTAACATGTTGATTTTCTTAGGTTTCAAATTATTATGGTTCTTTGGATGAAATTCAAGATGCATCTTATAACACTTATCTTCTCTTAATCATATATGTTACAATTTTCTAATTGTTATATTAATCATAGTCCTTGCATATATATTTAATAGTAGTAATATTCTTACCTTTTTCTCCCTATACTACTTCTCTCTTTCCTTGGAAGAACCCTATTGGTATGTCTGATTTTAACCACTTGAATTTCCTCTCTTCTTGCCCATATTGAAGTACTATGCCTGTATATAGGCTTCACCAACGAACTTATCCTTGAATTTTATCATGTGTGTGAAATCCCCTGGTTAACATACCCTCATTGTAAATAATTGTAATTATTTTAAAGGCTAAGAGAAAGGGACACAAATTCCATATTGCTTGGGTAGGGAGATTTCTTAAGGAAATGATTAATTGAAATGTATCAACTAGGGATTGGCTAGGGAGTTAATGGGATGATTAGGAAATAAATTTAACTAAAAAGGCAAGAGCATGACCATGTGTCTGTTGGCTCTAAAAACAACAACAAGAAAGGAAAAATACATTAAGGAAAGAATGGATTGTGTTGTCCAGGAACTGGACTACGTGGAACCTTGGAAAATGACAGGTTGTTAGACTATTAGGAAAACACAAAATGAAGTCTGTGAGGAGGAGAGGAGAGACATGAATGCATGTGCTAAGCAAAACACACACCCTTATTTTAGCACTCATGGGAAGTAGAAAAAAAGGAAGGGAAGTGCATATGCAGTATAGGGAAGAGATCTAATTCTATGAACATGTACATAGTAGAAATCATCACAAGAAAAGTTCCTTGAGGGCAAAGGTGAAAACACAAAGAGAGTTGCAATCAGAATTTGCAAAATTCAAGCTATGGAGAAAGTAACCATCTGAAGAACCCTCAGAGAGAGGTTTGTTGGGTAAAAACATTATAGAGAGTGGTGGATTTCCTAAAGGATGAATAACCCATTTGGTCACTGCCACTTTGCATGATGTGGCATGTAATTTACATCCATGTGGACACCACATGGGCACCACATGGTAGGACTTATGACATGGAACCATTTAATTGGCCACATCTTTTAATATGGGAGTTGGATTGAGACAAATTTGATATCGTTGGAAAGGTCTCAGTGAGATGAATAAAATGGCATTATCCTTTTTAAGTTTTAAGGAAGTCTAAGGAGATTGGAAAATGTAGATCCCATTTATATAATGTGATAGTGGGAGTCGGGTCATCATAGTAACTACCTACTTTGACCCTTAGACAGGGTTGGGGTAGTATGGGGGGTAATGTTACACTATGCCTCCTTAAATGAACGTATAATCCTCTCAAATATTCGATGACTACATCTAGATTCTTAAGAGAGGGATGTAATTCAATGTCTTATTATTATGAAATTCATTTTGTACTCTTGTATTCATTTCCATTTCCTTTATGTATAGTAGTTCCAATGAATATTTAGGCTTTCTTCATACTAAACGATAAAATTGGGAATTGATGAGGTCCTTAAAACCCTTCCATTTAGTTATGGATGGATTATTCTCCAACGTAAGTGTATATGTACAGATTCACCTCCAAGTTTGGGGATGTCCTTCTCACTTTATTGAAGAAAATGTTATTTTATACTCTTTTCATACATTATGGATACCAAAAATTATTTTTCATTTTTATAACCTGTTGGCATTATGGCAAAGGTTTGGTGCTATAATAGAGGTGTTGTCCTTGATGACAATTCACTCAGATGACAGATCACAATTCAAGCTCTTAGAATGAAGGAAAAAGAGATATACGCAAGTTCCCTTGACCAAGCTGCGTATACACATAGATTCGCCGATCAAAATGCGCGTATGCGTATACACACACTTTCACGCAAGGAAAGGCATGTACATGTTGGAGAATTTGGTTTTGGTCTGCGGTATTTGGACCATGGTATTTTGACCCATGGTATTGCTCCAAGATATCTTGCCCGAAGTGTTGACCCCAGGTATTTGGTCCAAGGTATTGATTCTAAGTGGTTTTGGACCATGGTATTATTGAGTAAGGCCAAAGACTATAAAAGGAGGAGGAGATCATTAGGAAAAAGCACTCAAGTAATTGAATATTTAATGAAGAGCAAGATCTAGAATACTAGTCATTGGGTTATGGTGCATAGATGGATCTGAATCAAGGAAGAACCTGAGCACTAGAAGAAGGATAATTTCTATTGATGGGTCAAGATCTTAAGGCTTGAAGAGAAGTATCTTTATGTGGTTTTGATCTTTTATCTGAATAATTGGCGCATGTTGTAATCTGTAAATCTGATGATCTTGGTATAACTGATGTCTGAATAGTTGTAAATGTTAAATCATCTTTTACAGATCTGTACACAGGTTCATTATAGCAAGGGCGCGTATACACATTGTTTTAGCATTTCAAAACAGCGTATACGTATGTTTGTCTTGAGAAAAGTGCATATGCATGCATGTTAGACACATTGAAGTAGTGTACTCCTCATAAAATATGTTTTAGCTACTTCTATTTGCTATTGCAGTGTTCTGGGTTCTGGCTTGGGTTCTGGTTACTGTTACTGTGTTTTGGTTATAACATTTAGAAAAGTGATTGTTTGATTCAGTTTTGGTTGGTGCAAAGGAGATTGGTTGATGCATATATATTTGATATTTTATTGATGTTATTGATGGATCCAATCTAAAAATTTATGAAACGTGGTCCCTGGAAGAAAAGAGAAGGTTGTAGCCTTCTATAGGTCAGCACCTACGTACTAGTAAACACATCAGCTAGTACAAGAGCTAGGGGGTTGTAGCTCCCTTCCAAGAGAAGATGGAGAACGAGAGAAGGTTGCAGACTTTTGCAGGTAGAAGCCTGCATATTGGTATAAGGCTACACCAGTACAAAATTTGTAAAACTAAGTTTCTTATTAAAGAAAGATAGAGACGATTGCAGTAGGTGGTTTTCACCCACATTGGGTTTCCACCTTATATCTTGTGTTCATGTGTGTGATTGCCTATTCTGTTTACTGGTTATATGGTTCTGATACACAGATTAAAGATAAACTAACTAAATTACAAGTTTTCAAGGTATACATTGGTTGCTCTAAACACAGTTGCGTATACACGCAAGTTTCAATAAAAGAAGTAGTGTATATAAATATGTTTATGGAAATGAAATATTGTTAAATTGCTAATATTGATTCACCCCCCTCTCAGTACTATTTTCAACAATTGGTATCAGAGCAGGTCCTTCAGAAGAAGCTTGATTGCTTGAAGGAAGATCTATCATCATGGGAAACTACGAAAGAGAGGGATCCATTAGACCACCAATCTTTGATGGCAGCAACTTCATCTATTGGAAGGTAAGAACTACAACCTATCTTCAATCTCTTGGAACAGATTTTTGGGAAATCGTGGAAGGAGGATATACATTTCCATCAGCAATTCCTACAGATACTGTAGGTAAAAAGTAGTATGAAACAAATGCCAACGTTGTTAATACACTATTGGGGAGTCTGTCACAATCAGAATTTGTAAAGGTTATGCAGCTCAAAACCACTAGAGAAATATGGGACAAGATCATTCTAAGCTATGAAGGAGACAATTAGGTAAAATGTGCAAAACTACAATCTCTCAGAATTCAATATGAAACTCTCAAAATGCACAATGATGAAAGTATAGCTCATTACTTCCTACATATAGATGAGATTGTTAATCGAATGAAAAACTTGGGTGAAGAGATAAAAGAAAGTTACTTTAGTTGAAAAGGTTTTAAGATCCTTGTCTTCTAAGTTTGAATCAAAAGTTTCTGCCATATAAGTAAAGTAGGATCTTTAGAGTATGACTATGACACAGCTGCATGGAATCCTAACTGCTGTTGAAATGAGAAAAGGAGGTCCATCGGATATGAGTGAAGTTGCATTCAAGGCTTCAAGAAGAGAAGAGCTCAATGAATCAGGACACATTTCAAAAGGAGAGGAAGAAGCAAACTTTGTCAAAAACCTTCAACGAGGTTCTGGAAGATTCAGAGGTAAACTACCTTTCAAATGCTTTTCTTGTGGAAGAGTCGTTCATTATGCAACCAAATGTCCTCATAAAAATAAGCTTGATAAAGGTAAGGAACCAGCAAAATGGAATAGAAAACAGAATGTAAGTAAGAAGAGCTACTATACGCATGAAGATAGTGATGGTTTTTCAAATAGTGATGAAGATGAATATGGTAATGATCATAGAATTTTGATGGCTTTTGAAGATGATGATGTCTTGGATACTTTAGATGAAGATGGTCTTTGTGAAGAAATTTCTAAACTTAAAATCTATTTAGAAGGAAAGCGTATGATTATAGATACTCTGGCATTCCAACTTGCTGAAAGGGAAAAACATAATGAAAAGTTAGAATGTGAAATTGTGGGGCTAAGAAAAGATAGTGAGAAAACAAAAGATTTCAATCTTAGATTTGTGAAAAGATCAGAAACTTTAGATGAAATTATCAAAGTGCAGTGTTCTCCTCTGATAAAGACAAGTCTTGGATATACTAAAGAAGCATCGCACGCACAAAAGCCATCAACCTCCAAAAGCTATCTTGATGTAGCAAGGAGAAGTGAATAGGTTGACACTCATCAACAAAGGCATAAAGCAGATCACCAGGTAAATTGAGTTCAATCTACTTCAAGGATGAATAGAAGCTATAACCAACCATAGGTAAATCAGTCTCAAATTGCTTCAAGAATGAATGTCAATGGAAACTACAATCATCAGGTCAGTAGATTCGATAATCGTAGGAATTTCTTTAATGGCAAATGTTTTTCATGTCATAACTTTGGACACAAAGTTGCTCAATGTGTTGTTTACAAGACCATCATGACTAGAGAAGCACAGAATCAAAGGAATGTGACTAGGATCATGAAAAGGACCTACAATAACTTTTCTACTCTTGAAAATGAAATAGAATGCTTTATCTGTAACAACTTCGGTCATGAAGATTCAGAATGTAGGAGTAAATTTCGGCAAACATCTCAGAAGGAGCAAGCTTCATTGGTTCCCAAAACATGGAGAAAGAAAGAGTCACAAACAGAAAGATGTGGTATAGCCTTGTATGTAGAAGGACAAGAAAATCAGTGGTACATCGATAGTGGATGCTCGAAACTCATGACAGGTGATAAAGAAAAACATCAGTCATATAATGCCTTACAAAAGGAAAAGAAGGTCTCATTCGGTAATGACACTCCTGCAGTCATAAAAGGTAAAGGCTTCGTTCTCTTAAAAGAAAAAATTAAAGCTGGGAATGTTATGTATGTAGATGGTCTAAAACATAATCTATTGAGTGTCAGTCAAATGTGTGATCAAGGAAATGAAGTAGTATTTCGATCAAATGTATGTGTTATTCGTGAGCTTGATACAAGAGAAATAGTGATCAAAGGTGTAAGAACTCCAAACAACTTGTACATACTCAAGGGAGAACAACAACAGTGCTATCTAAGCAAAAATGATGAACATTGGCTATGGCACAGAAGACTGGGGCATCTAAGCTTCCCTCAAATAAGAAAAGCATGCAAATACTAGGCGGTTCGTGATCTTCCAGATATCCGCATTCCAGAGAATACAATATGCAAATCATGTCAATTTGGTAAGCAAACCAGAGCACATTTCCCTAAGAAGGAAGGATCAAGTAGTAAGCCTCTTGAACTTGTTCACATTGATTTATGTGGTCCATCTAGGAAAAATTCACCTCGTGGAGAAGAATACTTTATATTGTTCATTGATGACTTTTCCAGAATGTGTTGGATAAGACTTCTAAAGCATAAATACAAAGATTTCAAAAAGTTCAAAGCCTTCAAAGCCTTGGTTGAAAATTAATCACATCGCAAAATCAAATGCCTCAGGTCTGATCGAGGAGGGGAATTTACCTCGAATGAATTCTTCGACTTCTGTGAAGAACATGGAATAAGAAGGGAATTTTCTACTGCAAGAACTCCTTAGTAAAATGGAGTGGTAGAAAGGATGAACAAAATTGTTCAATAAATGGCTCATGCTATGCTAGATGAGTCTAGAACTCCTGAAACCTTCTGGGGTGAAGCCAAATTTTCTATCGTCACTATTCTCAACAAAACAAACGTCTAGGTAAATAGCACTCAAACTCCACATGAACTTTGGTATGGTAAGACTCCTACTGTAAAATACTACAAAGTTTTTGGAAGCAAATGTTACATCAAAAGGACTGATGAAAAACATAGCAAGTTTGAACCTAGAGCAGATGAAGGCATTCTCCTTGGTTACTCTTCCCAAAGTAAAGGATATAAGTGTTATAACAAAAGACTTGGGAAAATTTTTGAAAGTATTGATGTTGTGGTTGATGAAGTAGGCAAAAATCCAAAGTAGGTAAAAACCAAATATTATGAAGAAGATGAGGACTATCCTTCCTCATCAAATCAAACTAATTCTGAAGAAGAAACCAATGAGGCACTAGAAGAATAGATAAGGATAGAAGAAAAGACTCCATCTAGGCATGTTCAGAAGAATCATCCAGAGACTCAAATTTTGGGGCAAAAAGAGGCAGATGTGTAGACAAGAAGAACTATTACAAAAGCTTAAAGCTATCTAGCATTGCTTTCCTCAGTCGAACCAAAAAATGTAAATGAAGCATGTAAATATGAATGTTGGGTCAAGGCCATGAATGAAGAACTTGAGTAGATTGAAAAGAATAATACTTGGGAATTGGTTCCTAGACCTAATGATAAGAATGTCATAGGAACCAAATGGATATTCAAAAACAAGCTGAATGAAAATGGAAAAGTTATTAGAAACAAGGCCAGACTTGTTTGTAAAGGGTATACTCAACAAGAAGGTATAGACTTTGAAGAAACTTTTGCACCTGTTGCTAGACTTGAAGCCATAAGAATGTTCCTTGCTCTTTCTAGCTTTCAGAAGTTCAAAGTATATCAAATAGATGCGAAATTTGTCTTTCTTAATGGAGACCTAGAAGAAGAAGTATATATTGAGCAACTAGATGGATTCATCCTTGGAAATGATCCAAAACTTGTATGTAGACTCAGAAAGGCTCTCTATGGTCTAAAACAAGCTCCGAGGGCCTGGTATTATCATCTTGACAAATACCTTCATCAACAAGGTTTTTCAAAAGGACCAGCTAATAGCAATCTATATATAAAAGTTGACAATGATAAATTGCTAATACTTGTTGTGTATGTTGATGATATCATTTTTGGTAGCAATGAAGAAGCCATGAGTCAAAACTTTTCTTTGGTAATGCAGAAAGAATTTGAAATGTCCCTGCTTGGTGAGCTCGCATATTTTCTTGGTTTACAAGTTCAAAAAAATAAAGATGGTATTTTTCTATAACAAACCAAGTACCTCAAGTAGATCTTGAAGAAATATGGCATGGAAGATTCTAAACCAGCATGTACCCCTATGGTAATAGGGTGCAGCCTCAGCACAAATGATGAATTAGCAGTAGTACATCAACTAACCTACAAATCCATGATTGATAGTCTGCTCTATCTAACAGGTACCCGACCAAATATCATGCATGCAGTGGGAATAGTTGGAAGATTCCAAGCAAATCCAAAGGAAGCACACATTCAGGCAATCAAAATGTTATTCTCTTAACCTGCAAGACGATACAAGAATACCAAGTATGCGCAGAAATATACCCAGAACATAGAACAGTGAGAAATAACAGTAGGTATTTTATTATTCAGAAAGTAATGTTCACTTGCCTCTTCGAGGGGGAAACCTCCAATAGAGCAGAGCTCGATTACAAAATAAGACACGATGCTCCTTGCAGGGAGTCTCTATCCTTTATATATGACTCATACATGTAATACCATGGTTCTTATTAATACCATCTATCTAATACCATGGCCCATTTGCAACTAACTGTGGTCCCGTCATTAAATGTGGGTTAACCACTTACAATTATTAATATGGGCTTTATTGACTCTTTACTTAACTATAACTATGAATTGATCCTACTACATAAATAAGGGGGTTAGGGTGGGACCCTAACATGCCCTCCCCCTTAAGAATAGTCTTGTCCTGAAGGTTAAAGCTGTAGAAACTGCTAAAGAATAGTGGTTGGTTCCCAGGTTGCATCTTCCTGAGAGGTTTCTTTCCACTTGATGAGGACTTCCTTGATCATGCAGCCATGCAGGTGTCATTCTCGTGTGTCAAGGACCTGTTCAGGTTGGAGCCAGATTGACCCTTCTTCATCCAATTCAGGTAGACTGGTTTGAATTTTGCAATTGTTCCCAATCCCTTTCTTGAGGCATGAGACATGGAAAACTGGATGGATTTTTGCAGTGGGTGGCAAAGCTAGCTTGTAGGCCACTTCTCCAATGCGCTGAAGTACTCAATATGGTCCGTACAATTTTGGAGATAGTTTATGAAAACCCTTGTCTTTGAGTGATGTTTGCTTATATGGTTGCAGCCTCAAAAATACCTGATCCCCTTCTTGAAATTGGCATTCTAAGCGATGCTGATGTACCTATTGCTTCATGCGGTTTGAGCTTTATGAAGATTCTCTCTAAGATGGGCGAGTATGGTTGTGCGGTTCTGTAGGAGTTGATCCACTGCTTGTACCTTTGAGCACCCCTTGATATAAGAAGCAGGGGAAGGAGGGAGTTGACCATATACTGCTTCATAGGGAGTCACTTTGGTGGTGGCATGATAGTTGGTGTTATACCACCATTCAGCTAGAGGTAACCACTGTACCCAAAGATGTTGTTTTTCTGAAGTGAAACACCTAAGGTAGGTTTCCAGACATTTGTTGACTGCTTCAGTTTGACCATCTGTTTGTGGATGATAGGAAGTACTGAGTTTTAGTTGGCTACCATGTAGCCTGAAGAGTTACTGCCAAAAATTACGGTGAAGATTGGGTTACGATCAGACACAATAGAAGTGGGCATGCCATGCAATTTGAAGATTTGATCCATGAAAGATTGAGCGACCAAAGTCAGTGTAAAAGGGTGGGGTAGGGCGCAAAAATGAGCATACTTAGAAAGTCGGTCCACAACCACCATGATGACTGACTTGCTTCCTGACTTTGGAAGACCTGTAATGAAATCCATAGAAACCTCTCTCCATATTAATGTCGGGATGGGAAATGGTTGTAATGTGCCTAGTGCTTTGACTGTCTCCCCTTTGTGGTGCTGACAGACATCGCATTCCGCTACAAAAGTAAGAATGTCCTTTCTCATGCCTGTCCAAAAAAATGATCTTCTAGTGTGAGCATACATCTTTTGAAAACTTGAATGTCCTGCATTGAGGGATGAGTGCAACTCCACCAAAATGCAGCTTTTGAGCGTGGATGTTGGTGATATTACAACTTTGTCCTTGTAGCGAAGAATCTCATCCTACCATGAGTAGCCCTTGGTGGAATTTGGATCTGCCTGCAATTGAATAATGAGTTGGGAGAGCCAGGGATGTGAAAACCATTCCCTACGATCCTCTTCAATCCATTCTGGAATGGGAATGGAAATTGCAAGCAAGGTACTTTCCTCCTCAAATTGGCAAGATAATGCATCTGCTACAATATTTTCGTGCCCTTTCTTGTAAATGATCTCATAATCATATCCCAACATTTTGGCGAGCCATTTATTTTGTTGTGGTGAGGATAGGTGTTGCTCTAAAAAATATTTAAGACTGTGATGGTCTGTGTGGATTTGGAAACGTCGTCCCAATAAGTAAGGTCGCCAGGTATCTACTGCATGTAAGATGGCCATCATTTCCTTCTCGTAGGTAGATTGTCCTAGATTCTTCCCACTTAGTTGTTGGCTTGTGAAGGCCAAGGGTCGACCTTCCTGCATTAAGACCACTCCAATACCCGTACCCGAAGCATCACATTCAATGACAAAATATTTGGTGAATTCGGGTAGTGCTAAGATTGGAGTGGAACACATGGCATTTTTGAGAGCTGTAAAGGCCTGTTGTGCTTCATCATTCTAGAAGAATGAATTTTTCTTGAGGATTTGCGTGAGGGGTTTCGCAATGTGACCATAATTGCGGACAAATTTGCGATAGTAGCCTGTGAGACCCAAAAATCCTCTCATGCTCTTCAAGGTCTTAGGTTGAGGCCAATCCTGCATTTCCTGGATCTTTTTGGGGTCCACCCTAACACCTTCACACCCCACAATGTGGCCCAAATACTCAACTTCTTCCATGCCAAAAGAACACTTGGACATCTTAACAAATAATTTATGCTTGCAGAGCAGTTATATGAGCAGATCTACATGCTGAAGATGTGCAGCCCAAGTGCAACAGTAGATGAGGATGTCATCGAAGAAAACAAGGATAAATTTTCTGAGATATGGTTTGAGGAGGTGGTTCATAACGCTCTGAAAAGTAGATGGGGCATTACAAAGGCCAAATGGCATGACCAGGAACTCATAATGGCCTCCATGAGTTCTGAAAGCAGTCTTTGGAATGTCGACTTCTTTCATGTGAATTTTGTGGTAGCCTGAGCGAAGATCCAGCTTAGTGAAGAATTGAGCCCCATTTAGTTCATCCAGCAGATCATCAACAACCAGGATGGGAAATTTATCTTTGACTGTCAACTTATTGAGGGCCCTGAAGTCTGGACACATACGCCATTCCCCATCTTTCTTGAGCACCATGACCACCAGTGATGAATAAGGACTAATGCTGGGACGAATGACTCCTGCTTCCAAAAGTTCCTTGATTATTTTTTCTATTTCATTCTTTGGGGCGAACGGATATCTATATGGCCGCACATTTGGTGGTTGGGCTCCTGGGACCAAAGTGATGCTATGATCATGTTCCCCTCTCGAGGGTGGAAGCTCATGAGGCTTGTCAAAGATTGGCAGATGGTTATTTAAAATCTGTTGCATCTTAGGATGAATCAGAAGAGAATTGGGTTCGACGGCCTGGATGGCATTAAATTGAGCTATAACTCCATGATGGCCCTATTTTAACAATTTTTCCATCCTATGTGAGCTGATGATAGAGGGAGCTCCCGCCTGGAGTCTGTGGAGGGTATGTGTGGATTTGTTCTGGTTAAAGCTCATATATAACTCCTGGAAATCCATTGTGATTGGCCCAAGTGTGCAAAGCCATTCAACACCGAGGACAATGTCGTACCCTCCCATGTGTATGGCAAACATGTGGGTCTTCAACTGATAATCCCCCATTTGAAGTTTGACATTTTCACAACGACCTTCACATTTCATTGTTCCCCCATCCGCAATTTGGACTTGGAAGTTAGAAACTGCTCGTACAAAACAATGCACTGCTTCCATGACTCTTTGGTGGATAAAATTATGTGTACTTCCACTATCAATCAAGACTACTACTGGGTGGTACTTAATAAAACCTCTGATTTTGAGAGTTTGAGGTGAAGAAATCCTTGCCAAAGCATGCAACGAAATAACTGGTTCGTTAGGGACATTGTCCTTCTGGTTGTCCTCTTCATCCTCCTCAGGTTCCTCAAGTGGTGGGGCTTCCTTCGATGAGCTATAATCAGTAGCATAAATTTGAAAGAATTTGGGCTCCTTGCATTTATGACCTAGGGAGTATTTTTCATCATAGTAGTAACATAATCCCTGCTTTCTTCTTTTTGCCATTTCTACAGGTGACACCTTTTGAACCTTAAGTGTTTGAGTAGTGTTGTGAGCCTGTGGTGGGGGACCTTTGGCGGTGAAATTTGGGTGATTGGACTAGGCCGCTAATGCACGTTCAACTTTACGAGCTACCTTGCAAGCCTCTGACCATGTGGTAGGGTGGTGCAGTTGGATGTGAGCTTGTATCGCCTCTTTAAGACTACTGATAAAACATTCCATGTAGAACGCATCTTGGAGACCCATTGTGTGGAAAGCTAAGGTTTCAAATGTTGTAATATATTCCTCCACTATGCCAGTCTGTCAGAGCTTAGTGAGATGACCCAAAAAAGTAGTCATGGTGAAAGCACTCTATAAGAGCTTTTTTGAAGGTGTCCCAATTCAAGGGCCTTCCATTGCAACGTTGATGCCATTTCCACCATTGCCATCTTTCATTGTCCAAGTACATGCTCCCCACCATAAGCTGAGTCTCATTGTCTAAGATGTAATTCAGATTGAAATATTGCTCCATTTGTGCTACCCATGCTGCCAGGTGAGAACCATCAAATTTATGCATATCCATCTTGGGTGTTCATAGACGGGATTGTTGATGGGTGCCCCAGAGGTGAAGAGAGTGGCTAGACTCACCCTCACTGTGTTCATTGCCGATATACGCCTCCTGGTGGGCTTCCTCCTTGCCCTTAGAGAGTGCGTTAGTTATTGTCGTTAGCTGATCTTGGAGGTCTTTCAAGGATTGTTCAGGTTTGTTGATCTTCTCATTGGCCATAGCTTGAGCTCTAGTTTCTACCATGCACCGATCCAATGTACTTGGAATTTGGGACCGCCTGATTTTTTTTTTTTGGCACTAAGAATTGAATGGTACCACCTTGCTCAGCTCATCGTCTTGATTCTTATGGGCTAGATCACCAATAAGTGCCCAAGCAGTCTCAGACCTTTTTTTTTCTTAAAACTCCTAACGGAGTTTTACTCCTTACTTAGGAATACTGCAGTAGTCGAATCCACAAAATGTCAATGCGGCCAAAAGTCCTGCGAAAATCACGCCCTGGTATAGGAACCCACACAACTACTCAAATCTGGATGGTGGCTCTGGTGGATCTAAGAGATCTGAATGGCTGATCGGATAGATCTGAGTGGCAGAATAGATTGCTGCTATGGATCTAATGGATCTAATAGATCTGAATGGTTGTTCTATTAAATCTGAGTTGTGGGACTGATTTCTGCTACTGCTGCAAACCCACTTGCAAGATCTGATCTGGCAGAGATTATGCGTGATCCAGAGATAGAAAAGGGAACTATGGTCTGGAGGAGTGTCAGGTGCTACAGATCGCAATATACATAAGGGTCTGACAGTAGTACTTGGCCCAATTTTTCAGGGCACTAACCAAGGAGGATCAACCGTACCCTTAGCTGTACAACCCGACTACCCTATCGTATGGGCGAGTAATCTCTTCGAGTTCTCTTCTTGGTGTAGTGTAGCAGCAATACAACCGATGTTTTATCTATGGCAAGGTTTCAAGGGAGCTAGGGGGCTTCCGATATACCAAAGGGTACTTGGAAGACAGTCCGTGCGCGGTTCTGTCTAATGTGCTACTACTCGAAGGGGTACCCACAGGGGTTACAAGGGAGTCCAACAAGCGTGACCACCTCTTGTATTTCCTGCGTGCATGCCTCCCCAAACCCGCAGGTTTATGCGCTCAACGATAGATCCCGTGGTTTAAAGACGCTGGAACACATCTCTAGCCAAAAAAAAAAATTGCTAAAAATGGAGATCCCAATGGCCCTGGAAAGCACTCTGATACCACTTGTTATGCTCTTAACCTGCAAGACGATACAAGAATACCAAGTATGTGCAGAAATAATACCTAGAACATAGAACAGTGAGAAATAATAGCATGTATTTTATTATTCAGAAAGTAATGTTCACTTGCCTCTTCGAGGGGGCAACCTTCAATAGAGCAGAGCTCGATTACAAAATAAGACACAATGCTCCTCGCAGGGAGTCTCTATCCTTTATATATGACTCATACATGCAATACCATGGAGCAATACCATGGTTCTTATTAATACCATCTATCTAATACCATGGCCCATTTGCAACTAACTGTGGTCCCATCATTAAATGTGGGTTAACCACTTACAATTATTAATATGGGCTTTATTGACTCTGTACTTAACTATAACTATGACTCGATCCTACAACATAAATAAGGGGGTTAGGGTGGGACCCTAACACAAAAGGATTTTCAAATATCTTCAAGGAACACAAAACTTTGGTTTATGGTATCCTAGGGATACAAATCTTACACTTCATGCATATATAGATGCAGATTGGGCAAGAAGCGTGGATGACAGAAAAAGCACTAGTGGTGGAGCATTCTATATGGGTTCCAGATTAGTATCTTGGTTCAGCAAGAAACAAAGTTCAATTGCATTATCTACAGCTGAAGCAGAATATGTGGCTACTGCATCTTGTTGCACACAACTCCTTTGGATGATGCAATCATTGCAAGACATTCAGATCACATGTACTCCACCCATCTCCATTCTATGTGATAATAAAAGTGCAATCAGTATTTCAAAGAATCCAGTCATGCATTCCAAGACCAAGCACATACCTATCAGATATCATTTTCTCTGTGAACAAGTGCTTGAACAAAAGGTCAAATTGGAGTATGTTCCCTCCAATGAACAGGTTACTGATATATTCACCAAACCACTACCCAGAGAGACATTTGAATACCTCAGACAGAATCTAGGAGTAGTTTATGCATCATCTTGTTGTTGAAACCTATCTGGTTCAGAGAAAAGTAGTTGTACGTGAGTTTCATGAAGCATATCCGTGTACATACATCGATTTCTATGGATACAGCTGCATATATGTTTGTTTGAAGAATATCAGTGGGCTAGACTCAAGATGAAAAGAGTCTAATATGGGTTTGACAATGATCATCTGGCACAGGTTTAGGGGGAGCATATACTTCTAGTAATGCATTGTTGGCATTATCTTAGAAGATCTTGGTACAATTTCATAGTTGTTTCTGATTCAGGTGGAACAGGTGTAAAGGGAGATCATCGTTGCTGGTTTGGATGGTGATTGACATATGCTGCTAATGATAGTTGTTGATGACTATCATAGTCTTGTTTTAGATATTTTTTCTCTATGTCATGTATATCTTTTATTATCAAGGTCATATAATGACCTATTTTGTTTCCCCACTATGCCTGGGATGGATGATGTAATGCTCTTGTTTTATCATGAATAAACTTTTGGTGTATCCCCACTTGGTTGTGTGGATGAGTCAATCTTGGTATATCCCCACTTGGTTGGGAGATGGATGTATGTATGAGTCTTTGGTGATAGGAAGGTCATTTATGATGTATAGAGTCATGTTCTTCTTGTAGAACATATTTTTGCAGACCTTTCTTACAGTTAGGGGGGGCATGAACAACACACTTCAACATATCAGAGAATTCAGCATGTACTCAGGGGGAGCATAACCCTTTGCCCTTGATGACAAATGGGGAGAGTAACTTAAGGTTGCCATCAAGTCCAAAGGGGGAGATTGTTGGAATTATGACACAGGTTTGGCACTATGACACAAGTGTTGTCCTTGATGGCAACTCAGTGAGATGACAGATCATAGTTCAGACTCTCAGAATGAAGGAAAAAGAGATATACGCAGGTTCCCCTTGACCAAGCCACGTATGCAAGCAGGTTTGTCAATCAAAAGGTGCACATGCATATACACACAGTTTCACGGAAGGAAAGGTGTTATAAAATTGCATATTACAGAGCAATGGAACACATAAAATATTGCAGAAATATAAACACAGAAAACGTATAAAACAAGAGAGACATAGATATACGTGGTTCACCTAGTTTGGGCTACATCCACCTTGAACAGCTAGTCCTTCCTTTCTATTATCCAGCAAAATGAAGAGACACAACCTACAATAGATCTGCTGTAATATCCTCTATTTTCTCTCACAGTCTCACACCTATGCTTCTCGCTTGGAGAATACACATATATATTACACAGACTCAATACATTTCCCTCATACAAAGAGAGGGGTTGCCTTCTAGGGAAAAAAAATCCTAAACTAAACATAATTTCTACCATCAAATCATCTGCCTAATGAACGGCCAAGATTGACTAGAAATTAATATACTTTCACAAGGCAATTTGACATCTGTTTTTAGCTTCAGGGGCGCTGCCCCCGAGCCTCCGTCGAGGGACCGCTGGCCCTCGGACCCCCGCGGGGGGGACAAGTCCCCCCCGAACCCCCTCGCATGGAGGGGTGTACAAACTTCCTGGGGTATAAATTCGGCTGAAACAAAGACCTCTAAACAATCATGCTCCACACACAACAAAAGGCACGTAAATATTGGAGAATTTGGTTTTGGTCTGTGGTATTTGGACCATGGTATTTTGACCCATGGTATTGGTCCAAGGTATCTTGTCTGAAGTGTTGACCCCAGGTATTTGATCCATGGTATTGACTCTAAGTGGTTTTGGACCATGGTATTGAGTAAGGCCTAAGACTATAAAAGGACAAGGAGATCATTAGGCAAAAGCACTCAAGTAATTGAATATCTAATGAAGAGCAAGATCTAGAATACTAGTCATTGGGTTATGGTGCATAGCTGGATATGAATCAAGGAAGAACCTGAGAGCTTGAAGAAGGATAAGTTCTATTGATGGGTCAATATCTTAAGGCTTGAAGAGAAGTATCTTTATGTGGTTTTGATCTTTTATCTGAATAATTGGCGCATGTCGTAATCTGTAAATCTGATGATCTGGGTATAACTGAAGTCTGAATAGTTGCAAAGGTTAAATCATCTTTTATAGATCTGTACGCAGGTTCATTACAGCAAGGGCGCATAAACATGTTGGTTCAGCATTTCAAAACAGTGTATATGCAGGTTTGTCTTGAGAAAAGTGCATATGCACGTAGGTTCGACACATTGAAGTAGTGTACTCCTCATAAAATATGTTTTAGCTACTTCTGTTTGTTGTTGCAGTGTTCTGGGTTCTGGATTGGGTTCTGGTTACTGTTATTGTGTTCTGGTTATAGCATTCAGAAAAGTGATTGTTTGATTCAGTTTTGGTTGGCGCAAAGGAGATTGGTTGATGCAGATATATTTGATGTTTGATTGATGTTAATGATGGATCTAGTATACAAATTTATGAAACGTGGTCCCTGGAAGAAAAAAGAAGGTTGTAGCCTTCTGCAAGTAGAAGCCTGCGTACTGGTATAAGGCTGCACCAGTACAAAATTTGTAAAAAGAAGTTTCTTACTAAAGAAAGATAGAGACGATTTCAGCAAGTGGTTTTCACCCACATTTGGTTTTCACCTTATATCTTGTATTCATGTGTGTGATTTCCTGTTCTGTTTACTGGTTATATGGTTCTGATACACAGATTAAAGATCAACTAACTAAATTATAAGTTTGCAAGGTATATGTTGGTTTCTCTAAATACAGTTGCGTATACACGCAAGTTTCATTAAAAGAAGTAGCATCTATAAATCTGTTTATGGAAATGAAATATTGTTAAATTGCTAAAACTGATTCACCCCCCCTCTCAGTATTATTTCCAACATAACCAATAATTAGTTTGACAACATCGACCTTACCTTTATAGGTTTTAATATCCACTTCAATGTCCATTTTGAATAGAGGTTAAAAAAATGTGTTATTGGAGCTTCCTTTTTCTTTATTTTGATTTTATTTTCTATTTGTTTTACTTGTAGGCTTCTCAGAAAACAATTTTATTTAGGAAGGGAGAAAAGTTGCTCTCAAGAGCCTACATCAACACTACCATTCTCTTGGCAATGCCAACTTTTTTTTATTCCAATTTATTATATATTACTTCCAAATTATTGTTTGGTATATTTCCATGTAGATTTAACATGCATGAGGATACTTGAGGCTTCTTATTTTATTTTCTTCTGCCAACATGGATTTATACAATGTAGCTATATCACTAATTTAGGCTCCATAATTTTGATAATCATATGCTACAACATATTCCATAACAAAACAAAACAAAAAAAAATAATTTCATACCATATGATGTATAAAAAATCCTAGGTATTCCAATGGGTAATTCATAACAAGTTTAAATATATTTACTACAAATATAGAGAGTTTACAATTTGATGTATGATTATTTACTTCTATGTTATCTTTCAATATTATTAAAAACAATTCATGTATATTCTTTAAACTAACCAAGAAATGATATCATAAAGAAAATATTAAAAGCAAACCATTTAACACCATGGATGCATGACTTTGGAAAATTTGATGAGGGAGAAACTCCATCCCAAAATAATTAAGTGTTCATTGCTCTTATTATTATTGGGAATTACAATGCAAATGAAAAGAACACTAACTTACTGTGGAATAATTAGAGAGTGTGGCATGATAAAAACATCTACATAATCTCATTTTTTTAATATTCCCCTTTATTATATATGTTTTGCATCTTCTTAACTGTGTTATAAAAAATATTATAATAGAACCAAAACACCTTCATACTATTATGACTAAGGGTATAACTTCCTCTCTTAAACATCAAATTTTGGATTTTAAATCTGCCCATTCTAATTATGATTGAGGTTTTTCTATCTCCTCATACTATTTAAGAATAGGATTTTGGATAACTCTAAAATCTAACATTGCTACATCCACATTGTAAAAAATATAATTGGTCCCTATGTAACAAAATGTTGGCTTTGGTAAAAATCCAAATATAGTAAAGTAAAAAAAGAATGTGAAAGGGAAATCATGAACAATCCAAACATCAAGCGGGTGAAAATAGTGTGAAGGGAAATCATGAACCATCCAAACATCAAGAAGGTACAAATAATGTGAGAGGGAAATCATGAGTATATACAAACATCAAGCAGGTGAAGGCCTCAATAGAAATTGAAATCAATATAGATAAATTTGAATTTTCCCAAGCAAGAAAACATACAACTATATGAAAAGCCAAAAAATCATCATGAAGTGTGCCCAATATGCATCATCATCATGTATATTTCAGAAGTTACTAAAACTCATATTCACAAAAATGATTTTTATGATATTCACAAAATAGGCATCCTTACAATATTGTGTCTTCTTAGAGTTAGACATTTGAGATTTCATATTAACAAACTCTTCATTGGGACATGGCACAAAGATTGTACAGATATTTTACTAGACTAAAGAGATCCCTCCCTATTAAGGAAATTACGTCCCATAAAATAATGAAATATACCCATAGTCTTAAATCCCATAGGCGAGGTCATGTTTGAAGCCAATGCGGGGTCAAGTAGGCAGAATACTTCAACATACGTACGCAGAATACCAATAGATTTAATATTATTTTATTGAGCAGTGAAAATAACTTATTTATTGTAATTTCAAACTTATCAATTTAGAACATTTATAAGAAAAAACTCGTGAAACAATATATACATACATTTGGGTGGTGTCAGCGATTAAATTCATGATTTAACAAGTTCACAAAACATTTCAGAAAAATAGAGTTAAACAAAGATGGTAAACTATGAGTATGAGTATTATGTACAAAGGCCATAATAATCTAAGAAAGAAGAATCAAAACTGCATTCGTAGTGATTTAAAAAAAAATGAATTTATAAGTCTATTTTTCAACAGTGGAAACACATAGTCAATGACTTATACATGTAATTTCAATGGATAAATACTTACAGCTACGAAATAACACATTCAATTATTAAAACCCTAGTAGTGTCGAATAATGTTCATAATGAATACAATTATTCAATCAGTCATATTGAATTTTAACATTTTCCTATAGTGGAATACAAACACTATTTATCTATCTACTATTGATCTTGCTTTCTTAATAATGATAATTACACCAAATATAATACAAGCATTTAAACTTGCCAAATCCAAACACACGACAATATTAAGTTAAATTTATGCTAATATAAATAAAAATGGACTTTCAACCAAACTAGTTGTTTATAATTGAACTTACAAATAAAAGAGTTTAAATTAGGATATCTGTTATATAGGTATAACGGATATCTTATGTGGCCAGATTTAGATCTAATCTTATGCCTTAATTGTCTGCGACTGGGTTCTACAGGAAAGTAAAATATGGCTCCCAGCTTCACGAAAATAGTTGTTGGCTCAGTTCTATCTGCTTCTAGAGGGCAAGTTCCTGCCCATATCGTCAGTGAAGCCCTAGTTCCCACTATCCAGGTGGTCCATGCCTCACTCGATGAGGTTTTGAAGTTTTCTGAAAGTGCCATAATCTACCAGTTCAATGGTTTTTGGCCGTAGCTGACATCTCTCCACAATTGGATCTCCGAGCTATGGAAGCTTGTCATTTATGATGAAATTAATATATACCCTTGTGCTAGGGGTTTCTTTATAGTGGATTTTGAAAATCCTGAAAGCAGACAATGTATTCTAGATTCCAGCCCTTGGTTTTGGGAAAACTCGAGCCTATTCATGAATTCATGGAACCCATCATTCGATCCCTCAATAGCAGTCATAACCTCAACACTAGTTTGGGTGAGATTTCCAAGCCTACCCTTGTATCTCTGGAATCTCTCCTTGCTAAAAGCCATTGGAAATGCAATTGGGAAATTTTACTGCAGGTGCCTAGAAACAGATGAATATGCCAGAACCACCTATATATGCATTTTTGTGGAAATGGACTTTAGCGTTGGATTCCCAGTGGAAATAAACCTAACAAGTAAAGAATATCTGTGGAACCAGAAACTCGATTATGAAAATGTCCTCTTTTGATGTCGATCCTGCTTTGAGACAGGACATCTAGCAAAAAATTGCCGAAAAGCCTCCTAGAAAAATTCTGCTAGAAAAACCACCACGGATCTATATGGTGGGAAGGAGCACAAAAAGAACACTACACTATCATCAAAGAAGAATACTCTAGAGAAAATTTTGAATCGCAAGAAATCGGGCAAGAAAGAAACAACTCTCAAGACAAGTAGGGAGAAAGCCCCGCCCAACAACAAAAAAGTGAACTCGATAACCCCTCAAGCATCAACCGTTATGAAGATTTGAATACCACACAAAAAAAAATCTTCATTTAACAGCAAAGCAGATCTCCTAGACCAAAATTCTTCTTGGACTATCTTCAAAAGGACGAACACAATAGATCATGAAGCTAAGACACCAATGTCCCAAGAACCAGAAGAGATGAAGGAGATGCAAGATAAAGGAAGTTGGAAGACCGTAGAGAAAAAAAAAAGAAAGCTACAGCACCAATCTCGCTAAGAAATACGAGGAGCCAAACAATTAAAAACTAAGAAAATTATAGATCCGATAGACCAATTTGGTCTCAGTGGACGGTAACCACCATCACCACCATCATCAGTTTGGAAGCATAAATATATATTAGAATGAAATTTCAAGATGACAATATATGAATTATAAATTGTATTAGTTTACTTAGTCTTGATGGATTTAAAAAAAAAATCATTCAAAATCAATATCACTATCCATAAAAGCTAAATGTCAGAAGAAAATCTCTCAAAATCCGTCATGGGTATGTTGTCTAAATGTCACCCAAACAAAATTAATATTTATAATAAATATTATAGAAAATGTAAAAGTTATTAATGTAATTTGAGACATTCTATATCTATATATATATATATATATATATATATATTATATATATATATATATATATATAATATATATATAACTGAAAACCACTTTCATAACACCATTGACATAAGTGAGAGGATTTAAATGAAATTTTTTAATTTGCACTCATGATAATTATTTATTTATTATTATATTATTATTTGTATGTTGTGGTCACAATGGGACATTGATATTAGCATAGAAGCTGATAGAAACTATTACTACAAGATATTATAGTTTGTTTAACTTTAATACTCTTCTCTTTAAATATAACAAAATAATAAGAAGAAGAATAAGTTTGAAAACATGCCAAAAGTTTGTCAATATTTTATTCAAAACTATTGTGTTGTAGTGACTACAACCACCCTCTACAATTTTGTCTTTGCTTCGATTTTGGAGCCTCCCTTCTTATCCACAACAGTTCATCTTGCACTGATCTAGGTATTCACACTTCAAATGAGACTTATCTTTTCATTTTTGCTTGCTTTTATCACTTAGCTTAGTCTTCTAAGTCACAAGTTGATCTCCCACAGTCCCACAACAGTTCTGGGCTTGCCTCCAGAAACTGCGCAATCCTTGAGTGCAAGCAGCCTTGATAATAGGAAATGCGCAATCCTGATTGGCAGTCAACCTTGTGCTTAGGGACTATGCAGTCATGGGAAGCAACCTAAAACTGAGCCCTTAAATTGTGCAACCCTCACTAAGCTCAGAAACTATGTAGTGCACTAAGAAGCAAAGTTTCCCAGTTCCCCAAACCTGTGCAGCCTTTCCGGTAGTGTGCATAGAAAGTTTCCACAAAGAAGCAAAAGAAAACAAGAAAAAATCATCCCTAAAAAATAGGGATCTATTTTTAGTATCATGAAGGAGGCACTTGCGCTATTTTTATAAACTTCCACCAAGTGTCCCTTTTTCCTTGATTTTAGGCATGTGCATCATAAACCCCAATTCACCCAAATCTATTTAATTGATGCTTCTAGAGCTCATTTTCACACTTGATCTTGGAGCTCTAGCATTCCCAAGGAGATCAAGGAACCTTAAGTGCGATCATTGTTGCTTTTCTATGTGATTTCTACTTTCATCGTCTTTTGTCACTTTTTATCGTTTGGCTTATGTGAGTGTCGTTTCACTCATTTCTCTTCATGGTTACTAGAATTTTAACTTGTTTTAACTTTTATAATTTTTTTTTTAAGTTTTATATTTCCTTTCCCAAGTGTCATAATAGTTTTCTTGTTTTTGCAACAATGGTCGTCATTGTGGGGAATCTCCTCACATACTTCATTTTCCTTACGTTTAATTAATTGTTGCACTTGATTCACATGAATTTACTTTCACTTAGTCATATATGCACTCATCTTCACACTATCTCTCAGATATACTCATTTTCCACACTTCCCTTGGGTAGATCTGCATTCCCCTTGGTCGGTTTTCACTTTGCTTAGCTGGCATTGCGCAATCCTAAGGCTCAAGCCACAAGATTGGCCTCTAAAATTGCATAGTGTGCAGTCCAAGTTGGGTCCAACTGTGCTCTGTCCAGTTCCATGAGCTAGTTTGTCATCTTTACCACTAAGACCACGCAATGTGCAGTCTCTCCTAGGCCTCTGCCCAAGCTGAACTACGCATTGCACAGTTTCAAGCTATAAGCTTCCACCTTGGCTACTAGGACTATTCAGTGTGTAGTTCCCATAGGTAGCCTATCCCTCTTTCCAATAAGAATTGCACAATCCTTCCCATTAGATGTCTGGTTTTCTACTTGAACTTTCCTTGTAAATAGATTTGCTTAAGGTTGACATTTTCTTTCCATGAGTGTCCTTGTTATCCCGTACAATAGTTGTTGTGCACCTCTCCATCAATCGCTATTACCATGGCACCTAAGAGAGATACTTCAAAGGAAACCACTGAGAGAAATATTGGGGAAGTAGTTGAGAAAGCATCAGTTGATTTGCTAGTGTATGCAGATACTCATTTGTTTATAAAAAAGGGATCATCACTGACATGGAAACATGTTCAATATGTTTTTGCAAAGGACTTTGAGGTAGACTTAGAGGATTAGAAGATGTATCTACACATCCAATAGTCAAGATTATATAAGGTTGCATGTAGGTATCTAGCCTTCATTTGTGCAGATGCCAACAATTGTATTATCTCACATTAATGAGAAGACCACGACATTGGGTGGTGCCAATGGGAATAAGATTGCAACCTTTAAGGAAATATACTTTTAGCAAATGTATCACTTACTTAAGGTAGTATAATGCATGGATTCACTCTTCTAGGCCACCCACATCCATTTGAACACAAGACATTCTCAAAGGTTAGGTGAAAGAGACATTGAAATTTCAACAGACACCCACTCATGTGTACAAGAAAAAGTCCCTCAAGAAGGCCTACCATCTCTTGGTTATCTCCAGCTACAAGATCCATGGTCAGGAGAGCATGGAAACCTTTCCTAAAGGGTTGGCAGTCTTATTGGACCAAGTAGTGAATGATGGGACGTTATTCATCTAGTCATATTTGTTGACTCGACAGTTGAAGGCCCATGTAGCAAAAGATGGGAATCCTCCAAAGAGTGAGAGAGGAAGGTTATATATGTTTGCATACTTTCTTTTCACAACAATATTTCCCTGGCATGAACTGGACATGGAAACCACAAGAAATTTTCATACACATCTATTGCAAGTTCCTTTTAGAATGCAATTATCAAGGAGTAATGACATGACTAACTAACTACTTCATAATCCCAATGTACAAGCTTATGTTTGAAGAATATCCACCTTTCATGTCACAAGAAGTAATGGAGGTGATATAAGACATCACAAATTGGTATGCCTCACTAAGTTCCACCTTCATTAGAGTGTTTGGTAGAGAGAAGCCTCCACATATTTTACAAATGTATGCCATTGAAAAGCTTGTCATGTAAGAAGTATCATAGCACCTTGCCACAGGGTTATAAGCAATGATGCACAGGAATAAAACACCATGGACCACTCTTTCTTTGGATATTGGATTATACGAGAAAAGGAACTTGAAAGTCATGGATGTTGAGGAAAAGGAGATAGTGATATTTAAATTCAGTACTCGGGGCTTTAATCTGTATGATCCGAAAAGTATTTGCAAAGACAACTACGCAAGATTTTACTTTCCTTAGATCAGCAGGGAATTCCATTGGCCAAAGGATGACCCTTGGAGGTACTGATACAATGCCTCCAGACTTCATGAGCCGGTCAATTTAGTAGGGACTTCACAGGATGCCCCATAGACAACAAAAACTCCTTAAGGAATAACAACAAAAGGAATCAATCATGTGTAGGATAATGGAAAGAAGAATATTGCGGACAGTCCAGAGGGAGAACAAAGTTGCAAGATGGAAGTATATCCTATTCTCATGAAATAAGAATTTCCAGAAGAATCTAGGAGGAAGTAGAGGATACATAGAGAAGAGCAGAGGAATAGAGAAAAGCATAGGTTGTAGGAAGAATAACTAGAGTTGAAGGATATAGAGCAGAAACTGAAGGAACAATAGGAGTTGATGAGGAGAGAATGAGACGAGAATAAGAAATAGGAAGAAGAACACATGCAATGCCTAATGACAGAGGAAACAACTCTGATACAAGTTGAAGAGAAGGAACGCGAACAACCAGCAGTTGAGTAGGAAGGTGAACAAATGCGGGATCGGGTGCTTTCTCATGAGATTAAACAATTGGTTGAAGTGATTGGCATGGAGATGGAACAGGAGATGCAAAATGAATACGTTGATCTAATTATGAGAGAATGACAGTTCATCCCTTAATCTCCACCACCTCCACCAACAGATCCATTCTTGAGTGACCAACGGGGTGTTGTTCCCCTTAATAACGATATGGTAATGGATGTGTACAATCTAGCATTCTATGAGTTCCAGAGGAGGATTTTACAAGCACGAAGAAATAACTTTCCAGATGATCATGCACCACCTCCATGTGTTATACAAAGTGTGATAGTGTCAGACACTAGGAAGCATCCACATTCCATTTCTAAAGCTAACATGGCTTATGCAAGAGCAACAAGATCAAACATTCAGTATTTGATGATTGCGAATGAGAAACTAGTAGAGAACTTGCGGGTTTCCAGGCAAGAGGCACAACAACTCTGCGCAGGAGTGCAAAATGTAGTTTCTGCACATGTTTCCTTGGAGGAGATGAGAACAATGATACTTGTTGAAGTATCAACACTTGGGGAAACCATGTAGAAACTATATGAGGGGTTTATCTCCATGTATAAAGAAGCTTTTTGTTTGCATGGCTTACAATAGTAGGGAAAAGAGTCTGTTAAAACTATAAAAAACATATAAGATGGCATTTCCTATGTGCAAGAGTGGACAATCCGATACAAAGGGGCGTCGTTTGACTTAGTGAAGAAAATGAAACCACGAGTAGAGCTAGAGAAAGTGAAGGTTCGAATGTTGATTCAGAACAAGAAGTATCTCACCTCATTCATTGGCAATAGTCACCCCCTCTTTGTAGTTTTTAGCCCCGTACAGAAATTACCTGCATACGAATTATAAAACACAAAAAATAAACAATGCAAGAGCATAACACGTAAAACACATATACATAGAGATTTTCCCCTAGATCCCAAAACTGGGACTACCAGCTTCATTTTTCATTATATTCCTTTCAATGTTACAATACATATTTATACATGCCGAAGCATCCAATACCATGGACCGAAAACCATCGCGTCCAAAACCATGGACCTAAAACCATCGCGCCCAAAACCATGTGTGAAAATCATGCACAAAACCATAGGTAGGTCCGCCCAACCTAATATATGGTCCAAAAACAAAATTTTTTGGGGCGCTACCCCGGACCCCATAGAGGGGGAATACCTGCACCCCTCAAACCCCGTGTGACTCCCCCACTATGCAATCGGCGCAACGAAGGGGGGGGCTCCACCCTCCCCCTTCTAACCCCCCATTTAACTACGTGGGCTAGTCGTGGAAAGAATATAACACAACCCAACACTCTTGTTATAAATAGAACTTCATAACTCATGTAACGAGCTTTTGGGAGCCAAGATTTTAGCTAGGGTTCGGTTTAGAAAGAGCTTGGGAGTGTTGTGAAGAGCCTTGGCTTCTCCGTAGTGTAGAGCGAGTATACTTCTTTGGAGGAGAAGGTGTTCTTGACTATAATGTTCCACTATTGGGGCTAGTGGTCGTCAATGGTGTATGTGTGAATAGAAATTTTACTTATAATAATAAAACCAGAGCCAACACACTTTCATGCATATGTTGTGAATATAGTAGGACTATTTTTTTTGTGTTTGAAAAAGTATGTTATTTAACTTACACTTATGCTTATGAACTATTTTTTTGCATTTGTATGAATCTTGTTAAATGTGTGTTGTTGTATTAATCCATCACTTTAACTTGTGGACTATTATGCATCTTAGCTTGTGATGTCATTTCCCTCTTGTGTTCCTTTCAAGCTGTGTGCTATTAAAAGCTTCCAAGAGGCACATTTCCTTTTCCCTTCATGTGTTGGAAATTTCATGCATCGCACTTGACTCTTCGTAGGGTCACACACTTTCTCTCACCCAAAGTTATCATACTTGCCTCTACGTGTTTTTGTATTCAATGAATAACATTAACACCCACTGTTGGGACTCCTACTCCAAATACTGTGAGGTCTAGTTAGGACTTCATATCAGGGAGATCCCATGAATGTTGGTGGGTCCAGCACCGATAGCAGGTGGGTCCAGCACCGATAGCATTTTTGGTGCTAGAAGTAGGGCCAAATGACAAGTTGAGGCATTGAATTTTGTTTTGAATTTATGCACACATTTAACGACTTATCACCCAATCATAACCCCAACATATTTTTCCAAACATGCAAATCTAAAATTTCCGGCAAGAATTATTGATGACTTATCTAATTTGAAATTCAATGGCGAGGATGAAACAATGTTATGTAACTAGCTCACAAAATAGAAGACAATATAGAGAAATGACTTCATATCAGCCTCTTCCAGGGGGCAAGCTCCTTTACATTACACAAATGAACAATTCTTGGATAATACAAATGACAAGACCTCCTTTCTAGATATAGGAGTCTAAGGGGTCACAATATAGTCAAAGCTGACTTAATAATAATAATGTAAGAGCACAACAATAACAATATTGGGGTTCTATGGGGCACAATAATAACAATAAGGAGCTACAATGACAATAATAATAAGGGAATACACTAGTATTATAGAGGCCTAACATGCCTCTTTCCTTCAAAAAAGTGTTTTCCTCAACGCTTGAGTAGTTATGGACACTTCTATATAACATTTTCATCCTCCCATGTGGAATCTTCAGTGGGCAAGTTTTTCCACTTGATGAGATACTTTGAAATTGATTGATTCTATAATTGTCAAGTTCCTGTTTTTGTGAATACTTCAGGTTCCAATATTATTTTTCCTTCCTCGTCAAGTTATGGCAATATTTTTTGAACTGAGAGCTCGATATTGAATCGGTTGTATCTCTGTAATTGCAGAATCTGTAAGGCCTAATGTTTCGAGGAAAATTTCTTGGAATCAAATGAATAGCATGATCATGATCATGAATAGGTGGGAGGCCTTTGGGAGTCTCAAATACCTTGGAATGATTGTCCAAGACTTTTTGGAGATCTAGAGAAAAAGATGATTTCGACGTGGGAACCTCTAGTGAACATAATTGTGCAATTACACCACATTGTTATTTATTTAGAATATTTTTCATGCCATTAGAATTGATTATATTTCCCGGTTTCCCTATGATACCCCTTAATTCAACTTCCTTTCTTCTTGGAAAAAAAAATAAAAATAAAATAAATAAAAATATAATATATATAATAATCATGATAATAATAATAATAATAATAATAATAATAATAAATAAATAATAAAATAAAATAAAACTAAAATAAATAAAATAAAATAAAATTAAAATAAAATAAAAAAATAAAAATAAAAAATAAAAAAATCAAGAAAAGTTCTTGGAAACCAAAAGTTATCATACCCAAAGATTGTAGCCATTTGACTCCTAGTACAACATCAACACCACCCATTGGAATGGAAAGAAATGGACTATTCAACACATATTCTCCCATGGATAGCTTGATATTAATTATGGCACTTTCCAAAGAAATTTATGGTTCTTCCATTTGCAACCATCACTTGACGCTCTGGTGCTAGATATAGGAAGAAATTCAATTTCTTCGCTATCTTACAATGAATAAAATTATGGTTATTGCCCAAATGAATCAACACTATTACCTTTTTCTTCTTGATATGTCCTTTGAATTCCTTCAAACTAATTTTTCAAACCAAACTTATGAAAATTTTTAAAAATAAAACACACCTTTTTTTTAGATGATTTCAAGTCATAACCCAACATCTTTGTGACACATTTTTGTTTATCAGATACAAAGAAATGAAGATAACATTCTAAACATTTGTTCACTATCTCATTTTTCCCATTATATTGACAATGATACGATGAGCTATGGGCTAACTGAGTACCTAGATAAGACAATAATTATGTCCAAAATTTTCTAGTGAAAAGATAGAGAAACGACCTCAAATCAGCCTCTTTGAGGGGGAAACCTCCTTTACATTACACACCTGAACGTTTCTTGGATGATACAAATAATAAGACCTCCTTTCTATATATAGGAGTCTAAGGGGTCACAATATAATCAAAGCCGACATAACAATAATAATGTAAGGGCACAACAAGAACAATAGTGGGCTTCTATGGGTCACAATAATAACAATATGGGGACAATATGGGCACAACAATAATAATAAGGGGCTACAATGACAATAATAATAATGGAATACGCTAGTATTATAGAGGCCTAACAAACAACCTTATTTGAACATACCACACCATTTCTTGATTTCCACACAAATCACAACATCCACTATGAGGATATTGGATGTAGCTTGTTCATTCTCATGTTCAAAGGGTGCGTGCGACAATGGTGTAACACTTTTCCTAACAACTCCATTCACTATTTCGAACAACTTTTCATAGAGTCATGTCGTGATTTCAATTTCTATGATTATAAAGATATTAATAAGAAAATTTTGAATTTACGAAAACCACATGATGAATCCATTCAATATTTTCATGATCATTTCATCCATTACTGCTTTGAATTTCCTGAAGATGAAGTTCATTGGTCTTTCTTGGTAGATATATTTTTATATCTTGTTCACATTTCTGAAAATCCACATGAGTTAGAATAATTTGAACCTCTCCCAACATACCTCTGTGTTAGATCTTCTAAACTTGCGATGGACAAGGTTGTTTTTCCAGGTGACCCTTCATCTCCTTCTCATCAAACAACTCTAGTCCCATAGGTTGAGGTGGAAGAAATTGAGAATTCATGTGTTGAACTATCACCATATTCTCCTACCCCACTTACTCAGAATTTCATCACAAGTTTTTACTATGACTCTGAGGGATTTGATGAAGTGTTATCTTTGCATAATCCATCCTTTAGTCCTTCTAATCCTGTAGATTTTGATGTGTTTTGTCCACCTATTTCGTATCTCTCTTTTGATGTTCAAAAGGATCAAGTTCTGGATGGATTTGGTGTTAAAGAGCCAACCTGCAGTATCATTTTTTATGAGTATGTGTGGGAGTTTGAACAAGAATGTGCAGTGAAGGATGACCTCCTTCTACCCACACCTCTTCCACATTATCCTGACATTTTTCACGATTATGGCATCCCTGCTCAATCTTGTGAAAATTCAGTTTTTGATGTTACTTCTTTTGATCATTCACAAAAATCGTGGAATGCTAGTTTTTCATTTGAATGCAGAGAGGACAAATCTTCTCTGCATGATCCTCCCAATCTCTCATCTTATCTTTCCAGGAACATGGAGGGTGAAATTTCCCATCCTCCTTCTTCCCCTTTTTAAGATTTTTCAGATCATGAAGATGCCTCTAATTGTGATCTTGAACTTTCTCATCATGGTTGTCGTGATCTTTTCATTGACACATTTGATCACAATTCAGATTATTCTACTGTTGATCTTTCTAAGCCACCGGCCTTCGATGATCCATCTTCTAGTGAATTAGAACCTCCCCAAGTTGTTGAGGCACTTCAGCCTGAGTTGATGGTTATGTCAGGTTCTCATACTCTTGATGTTAGTTCCACTTCCAATCATAAACATGTTGAATCTTTCTAGGCTCCTACTGTTGATCTTTCTAAGCCACCGACATTCGATGATCCATCTTCTAGTGAATTAGAACCTCCCCAAGTTGTTGAGGCACTTCAACCTGAGTTGATGGTTATGTCAGGTTCTCATACTCTTGATGTCAGGTCCACTTCCAATCAGAAACATGTTGAATATTTCTAGGCTCCTCATCACCATGTTGTACACATTGAAAATCAATCTATTTTTACAATCTCTACATCCTCCATTTGTATCGCACGATCCTATCACTTAGTCATTGGAGGATTCATACGTAGCAAGAATTATTGCAAAATTGGAAATTTTCTACTTTATTCATGTTTGCTCATTTTTTAAGTTCAAAATTTTGTGCTTGCATGTCTTTGACTCGCAATGTGTTTGGACACCATGGTATATCTGCAAAGTGTGTTTCATGCATTTTTCATTTTTACTTTTCTGTGGGCTCTTTAAAAATTCAAACTTTTTGGTTTGTATTGGATTATATTTCTTTTTTGTTGGTATTCTTGTACATATTTCTTGGCATGCATTCCCTCACCTACATAGGCCATCCAATCCACCGATGGTTGCACTAGAACTATCAATTTACACAAGTTTGGCCTATGCTTTGTTTAGGCTAGGGGTAGGAGTAGTTTTTCTTTTCTTTGTTGTTTCCTTAATTTTCTTTACCTTGTTTTCGCTTTTATTTTTCTGCTTTCCTTTCATTTGTTTTCTTTCAGTTATAGGTTAGTTTCCACATGAGACCATGTTTGGCTTCCCAGAAAAGCTCAGTGAAATCCAAGAGGAAGTTGTACTGCTATTAATGCTTGGTTATATGTTTATTCCCTCTCTTTATGAGGATCTTTCATTTCATTTAGTCAATGGTACTCCGAAGGAAAATACATCCCTTTTGGAGAGAGTCATGGTGAAATCATGATGCTTGCACTTTTAACTAGTACCTCCTACTCTAATAAATATTCTATTTTCAGTTAACCTTTGTCAACTAAGTTGAGTAGTGTAAGGAGGGGGGAAAACCTTAACAAGTATGTTAAATATATATATAAATATCCTTCTTTGAAGAGACAACCGCTTTTTCTCTCAATAATTCAGGGTCCCTCTTCCACCCCATGAAATAAATAAGTGCATATGCACAGTTCTTTGAAAAAAGAAAATTGAAATAAAAGGAAAAAGAAGAGAAAGGATTCCTACGCAGAGAGGTGAAGCAAGTAACTTCATCGGGTTACTGTCCAGGCTCGTTGGCAGCAAAGCAATGATTGCTTCCTTGACGTGAATCCACCAGGATATTTTCCATGTGCATTGGCAACGAAGAAACACCGAAGATGAAAACTAAGACTCTGACAATATCTTTTACTTTTGCATTTATATACTCCTGGTCCCCAATCGAAACAACTCAGTCTGACTTGGCTTGGTATGTGTGTTGTCATTGAAGAGAATAATAAGGACTATATATTTAACTCAGTCTACGTGAAGAACTTGTGATAACTAATGAACTGAACAATACTTCTAGAAGAGTTAGACCTACTTTTCATGAGACAAAAATCCATATAGAGAGTTGGAGTTCTACCAATGTGTTGCCAATGTTGTAGCAGCTACAACCACCCTCCAAAATTTGGCTTATGATTCAATTTTGGAGCTTCCTCGTATCCATAATAGTTCACCTTTCACTAATCCATGTATTCACACTTTGACTGAGACTTATGTTTTCATTTTTCGCTTTTCTTTGCTCACCTATCTGATTCTTCGAAGTCACAAGTTGATCTCTCAGCTTGGTCCCATAACAGATCTAGACTTGCCTCCATAAACTACTCAATCCTTGAGGGCAAGAAGCCTTGATGATAGGAATTGTGCAATCTTGACTCACAATCAGCCTAGTTCTCAAAACCTACGTAGTCATGGGAGCATCCCATAAACTGCGCAACCCTCACTAAGCTTCGAAATTGTGCAGTGCACTAAGCCGGAAAGTTGCCTAGTTCCCCAGAACTACACAGTCTTTCTCGATAGTGTGCAAGTCAAGTTTCCCAGAAAAAGCAAAAGAAAAAAGAAAACATCATCCCTAAAAAATATGGATCTGTTCTTAGTATCCTGACGGAGGCACTTGCGCTATTTTTAGAAAATTTCACCAAGTGTCACTTTTTCCTTAATTTTAGGCATGCACGTCATAAACCCTGATTCACTCAAATTATTAAATTGACACTTCTAAAGCTAATTTTCACACTTGTTCTTGGATATATATCATCCCCAAGGAGATCAAGGAACCTTCGATCTGATCATCGTCGCTTTTCCAGATGAGTTTTTCTTTTGTCATATTTTTTCACTTTTCCTGTCGCTCTCTATTGTTTGGCTTATGTGAGTGTTTTTTCAATTATTTCTCTTCATGGTTGCTGGCATTTTAAATTGTTTTAACTTGTAGAAGTGCTTTTTAAGTTTTAGATTTCCTTTCCCAAGTGTCACATTAGTTTTCATGTTTTTACACCAATGGTCGTCATTGTGGCGACTCTCCAAACGTACTTCATTTTCCTTCTGGTTGATCAATTGTTGAAATTGATTCATATGAATTTATTTTCACTTAGTCAAATCTGCACTCAGCTTCACACTATCTTAGATCTGTTCATTTTCCACACTTCCTTTCCGTAGATCTCCATTCCCCTTGGCTAGTTTTCACTTTGCTCAATTGGCACTGCACAATCCTAAAACTCAAGCCACAAGCTTGGCCTTTGGAATTACGTAGTACATATTCCATGTTTTCTACAACTACACACTGTGCAATTCTAGGAGCCATCTTGTCATATTTTCCATTGATACTGTGCAATGTGTAGTCTCTCCCAGGCCTCTACCCAAGTTGAACTACACATTGCATTTTCAATCCACAATCTTCCACCTTTGCATCTGGGACTATGTATTTTTCAGTTCCCATAGGCATCTAGTCCCTCTTTCCAATAATAATTGTTCAATACTCCCCATCAAGTGCTCGATTTGCTATTTGAACTTGCCTTGTAAGTAGATTTTCTTAAGACTGACATTTTCTTTCCATGAGTGTCCTTTTTGTCCCACAGGTACAACAATTGTTGAGCACCTCTCTAGCAGTCATTGTTACCATGGAACCTAAGAGAGCTTATTCAAAGGAAAAAACTAAGAGAAGTATGGGAAAGTAATTGATCAAACATCAGTTGATTTTCCAGTGTATGCAAATAATCAGTTGTTTATATAAAATTTATCATCACTGACATGGAAACATGTTAAAGATGCTTTTGAAAATGACTTTGAGGCAGACTTAAAGGATTGACAGGTGTATCTCAACATCTGACAGTCAATATTATACAAGGTTTCATGCAAGGATCTAGCCTCCCCATGTGCAGATGTCATTAACTAGATTGTCTCACACATTGATGAGAAGACCATGACATTGAGTAGTGCCAACGGGTAGAAGGTTGCCACCTTTCAGGGAGGAGACTTTCAGCAAATGTATCACTTACTTGAGCTAGTAGAGTGCATATAATAACTCTTATATGCCACCCACAACCATGTGAAAATAATAGACATTGTCAAAGGCTTGGTGAAATATCCATCGAAATTTCGACAGACACCCACCGATGTGTACAAGACAAAGCCCATCAGGAAGGCATACCATCTCTTGGTTATATTTTCTTGCAATATCCATCGTCAAGAGAGCACGAAAACCTTTCCTAAGGGGTGGGAAGTCTTATTAGACCAAGTGGTGAATGATGGGAGGTCGTTCAACTGATCAGATATGTTGGCTTGACAGTTGAAGGCCCATGTAACACAGGCTTAGAATCCTCCCAAGGGTGAGAGAGCAATGTTCTATATGTATGCATACTCACTGGATGCAATTTGTGCACAACAACAGTTCCTTGGCTTGAACTGGACATGGACACCATGAGAAATTGTCCTCCACATATATTGCAAGTTGCTTTCAGAATTCAGTTACGAGGAGTATTGATACGACTAACTAACCACTTCATCATCTCTCTAAATAAGCTTATATTTCAAGAAGATCCACCTTTTATTTCACAAGAATAAATGGAGGCTATAACAAATATTGCAGATTGGTATGCCTCACAAGGTGGCACCTTCATTAGAGTGTTTGGTAGAGAGAATCCTCCGCACGTTTTACCAAGGTATGTCATTGACAAAATTGTCATGCATTACGTATCATACCATCTCGCCACAAGGTTATTAACAATGTTGTACAAGAAGAAGAAAGCACCATGGCCCACTCTTCCTTTGCATATTGCATTATATGAGATAAGGAACTTGAAATTCATGAATGCCGAGGAAAAGGAGATAGTGAAATTTAAATTTGGCACTTGGGGTATGATCCCTGTAGTATTTGTAAATACCATTCTGTGAGAGTTTACTTTCCGTGGATCATTAGGGAATTCCATTGGCTAGAGGGGAATCCTTGGAGGTACTTCTACAATGCTTCCAAACTCCATGAACCGATCAGTTTAGTAGGGACTTCACAGGTTTCTCCACAAAAAACAAAAAATCCATAAGCAATAACAATAGAAGGCAACAATCCCATGTAGGACAAGGGAAAGAGGAAGACTGCTGACATTCCAGATGGAGAAAAAAGTTTCAAGATGAAATAAGATCTTATTCTCATCGAAGGATCTTTGGTAGAAGAAGTTAAGAGGAAGCAGAGGATACAAATAAAAGAGTGGAGGAAGAGAGAAAAGCAGAGGTTGCAAGAAGCAGAAGTGAAGCTGCAGGATATGGGGTAGAAGTTGAAGGAAGAACAAGAGTTGATGAGGAGATAATGAGAATAGAAGAAGAAGCAAGAAGAAGAAGATAGGAAAGGCACAATGACAGAGGAAACAATGCCAATACATGATGAAGGGTAGGAACAATAACAACCATTAGTTGAGGAGGAAGGTGAACATATGTAGGATCGAGAGATTTCTCAGTAGAATGAGAAATTGGTTGAAGTGACTGACATGGAGATGGAACAAGAGCCACAAAATGAAGAGGTTGGTCTGATGCTGAGAGAACCATAAGTCATCCCTCAGTCTCCACCATGTCCAGTAACAGATCCATCCCTGAGCAACCAAGGGGGTGTTGTTTCCCTTGATGATGATTTGGTAATGGATTTGTACAATCTATCATTCAATGAGTTCCAAAGGAGGATTATACAAGCACAAAGAAAGAACTTTACGAATGATCATACATCACCTGCATGTGTTAGGGAAAGGGTGATAGTGTTGGACACTAGGAAGCATCCAAATACCATTTTTGAAGCCAACTTGGCATATGCAAGAGCAACAAGATCAAAATTCAATATTTGAAGGTTGAGAATGAGCAACTAGTACAGAACTTGTGGGCTATCAAGAAAGAGACAGAACACATCTTCGTAGTAGTGTAGAATGCATTTTTCTCACAGGTTTACTTGGAGGAGATGAGATAAGTGATACTTGCTAAAGTTTCAACACTTGAAGAAACCATGCAGAAGCTCTATGAGGGGTTTTGCACCATACATAAAGTAGTTGTTCGTTTGCATGGCTTATAGCAGTAGAAAAAAGAGTTTGTTAAAACTCCAAAAAACATAAAATATTACATTGCCTATGTGCAAGAATGGACAATGAAATATAAAGGGGCACTTCTTGACTTAGTGAAGAAAATGAAGCCACAGGCAGAGCTGGAGAAAATGAAGGTTCGAATGTTGAGTCAAAACAACAAGCAACTCGCCTCATTCTTTGTAATCATTTAGGTATCATATGTGTGATTGTTTAGTAGTTTGGATTTCTTAGTGAGAACACACCAAATCCCATTAGTCAACTCACTTACCAAAGTTGAACCCAAGAACCAAGTCTGGCAAGAGGTCGAAGAGTACTTGGAGTAGTTGAGAAAAAATGTCACTAGGGAAGACTTGGAGCTAAACAGACAAAACATGTAGAATTTCATTGGTGGTCCTATCAAAGTCATAACAATGTTGTTCATGCTTTAGAATGAACTAGACACAGGTTCCAAGACAGTGTACCCAAATGCCATGGATGCTAGAGTTTGCTTCCAACTAGACACCATCACATTGTTTGGGGACACCATCGCACAGTACCAAGCTTGGCACCAATATGTGACCAAGAAGAAGCAAGTGGAGGTTCCTGAGCTAAACTTCACCTAAACTCAAGCATCATAGTGTTGTGTCTTGTTAGGTTATTAAGTTATCTCTACTCTATTTTGTCTTATATGGGTACAAGTTTAAAATGTAATATTATTTGTAATTATGTTGTAAGTGAAATTCCAAGTGCCAATATTAGAAAATGAAGAGTCATCATGTAATGTAATGTATAATTTTGTAAATAAGTTGAAGAGGCATGAGGGTAGTCCGAAGGTCACAAAGGGGATTTCAAGAGCCACCCACTCTTGTTATAAATAGAACCTCATAACTCATGTAACGGGCTTTTGGGAGCCAAGCTTTTGGCTAGGCATAGGTTTAGAAGGAGCTTGGGAGTATTGTGAATATTCTTGGCTTCTTTGTAGTGTAAAGCGAGTATAATTCTTTGGAGGAGCAGGTGTTCTTGACTGTAATGTTCCACTATTGGGGCTAGTGGTCGCCAATGGTGTATGTATGAATGAAAATTTCACTTATAATAATAAAATCATAGCCAACACACTTTCATGCATATGTTGTGAATATAGTAGGACTATTCTTATTGTATTTTCAAGGTATTTTATTTAACTTACACTTATGCTTATGAACTATTTCATTTGCATTTGTATGAATCTTGTTAAATGCGTGTTGTTGTATTAACCCATCACTTTAAATTTTGCACTTTTCCGCATCTTAGCTTTTGATGTCATTTCACTCTTGTGTTCCTTTCATGATATGTACTATTAAAAGCTTCCATGGGACACACTTCCTTTTCTCTTCATGTGTTGGAACATTCATGCATTGCATTTGACTCTCTGCAACGTCACACACCTTCTCTCACCCAAATTTATCAAACTTCCCTTTGCGCGTTTTTGCTGTCAAGGCATAACATTACCACCCACTATTGGGACTCGTAATCCAAATGGTGTGAGGTCTAGTTGGGACTTCATATCGGTGAGATCCCCTGCATATTGGTGGGTCCAACACCATCAATATATTGTTAAGTGGTTTTTAAGTTTTATAGGGAAAATTATAACATTCTTACCAACCTGCAATTAAGATAATTCCATGATGATTGAAGTAATAATATTTCATTATTGATAAAGTAATGAAATAGTTCCCATAAATATTTATATTGTGTGGAAGTGAATGTACTTATAATATATTTTGCTTAATATAGGAGCAAAAAGTGTTTTTCTGATTTTATACTGAATCCATAAAATTTGAGGCATTTCCCTTCTCATGCAAGAATAATTCTATTTTTCATAAAACCATTGACATCAATTAAGATTTTTGTTGATTTAACAACATAAATTTCACAATAGTAATTATTTTCTTGAAAATTGAAGAATTCATTCTTTAAAATGAAGTCAGTGAATCTATCTTTATCTAAGCCATGAGATATGAGTGAGATAAGGACATTATACAATTTATTTGTAAGAATTCCTAATATATGACTCCATGCATATCCTAACACACAACTTGATTTATCTTAGGAATTTAACAATACATTTTACATTAAAATACTTTCACTAACAAACCTCTATATTTTCATGGTTAGAGGGAAGTGATAAATAAAACGCAAACCTAAAAATTCCTTGTCAATGCCAAAATAAGTCTATCAATATGTTCAATGCATTATGCCACAATATAAAAACTTCAAAATACATTTTCTTCCTTTCATACTCAAATACAACGAAATGAGCAACATTTCCCAAGCTTGGCTAGGAACCCACATAATTGGGGAAAGTGTTTAACACATTCAAGGAAAAAAAGAGGATGGATCCCTCTTAGTCCCACTCAAAATATAATAAGAGAAATTTCTAAAAGAAAATTTTCATATTTTTCCATACAATTACGACTAATTTCATATTCCTTAATTTCTCAATCTAACTATTGCCACTATACTTTCCAATTTAAAATTTTAAGTAATTATCATTCTTAACATGAAAAATCTCATAATAATTTAGACCTCTTATTATTTATACTAATAAAAAACACATTTAAAACTCCAACAAAAATAAGAAAACATGAATAATAAAATTCTATAACTACAATAATCCTCAATTCAATTAATTCACACCCACACAAGGTCAACATGGAACATGTTATAGGTTGCTAAATCCATGAAAAAGGTATTATTACTAAGGCCATAAACCCTACATTCCTATTGGAGGATGCCTTGTGAATTTGCAATTAAATTTTCCAAAATCTAAATAACTCTCTTCCCCAAGCCATGGATTCACCATCTCATTATAAACCTAGTGAGGCTAGCCACTCACCACCCTTCATGCAAAATTAGATTTTTTCTTATTTAATTTAATTTTTTAATTCCTTATTATACATCGCTCACTTTGAGATATAGATTCTTTTTTTAATTATTTCTTTATATTTAATATATAATTCAATTTATTTTGTATATTTGTTAATATATTCAATAGTCCCCTCAAAATGACTACTTTGAGCTCCTAACTTAATCACCCTTAAGATCCCTTCGACTTATGGCTTAGTTTATAATATAAAATTTATAGCTACAAGTAGGGATTTATACCCATGCTACATGCCCCCAATCATGTAAATCTATATATTCTACAAATAGAGACTCCATGCCTCAGTTGAGGATTCATTCCTCAATTGAGACTCCATGCTTCCATTAAGGATTCATTGGTTATGGCCCACACCCTTCTATTGGAAAGTTGGAAAAGCTTTGTCTTGCATCCCACACATGAAATAATCACATATATCATATGGATCAATTTCATGTGAGCATCATAATAATCAAGTTCTTAAAATTACTAGGTACTCTCCATGGATGTTTGAACCCCAACTTGGAGTTCTCCTATTCAATCACTCCACTTTTGTTCCCAATATGTGACCAATGTACCACACCACTAGGATCAATTAATCATGTATGAATACATGTGTGTAGATATGGAATATAAAAAATATAAAATCAACACAAGTTAATTAGTCTCATTAAGTTTTCACAACATTTAATTTGAATTTCGTAGCCTTATTCTTCCTTTAATCTATCCCACCTAGAAGTCATATAAGTCTTGTCCACTGGCATAACACACACTTGTTCACAACATACGTATTCTTTCATGATGAAGCAAATACTTACTAAGAAAGTATACACTAATATACTCAACAATTAAATTTATCAAATGCATGGTTTCAATCATGTAAATATTATAAGTCACATGCATAAAAAATAATTAAAAACATGGTCACTAATATATTCAATCAGTCCTCATATTAAGATCTTAATACTTCTCAAAGCACAATTAGGGAAGGATGGGCATTACATACTTCTCCCCTTGGACAAAACTTGGCTTCAAGATTTTTATTTATTTATTGAGTGCACTTAATAAAACCTTGTACTATACACATAATATCACCAATAATATATCAACCATATTTGCATCATTTTAATATCATAAGAACTACATCCTTAGTATCATGCCACATCCCCAATTTAGATTTATCTGAAGTGAAAACTTCTCCACAAAGTCAAAAAATACTAGCTATTGGAATGAATTCATTCTAGTTTTTTGAATAACTTATTTGTATAAAAAAAATAGGTTTTATAATTGGCATCCAAAACAAAGGTTTTGTCAGCAAATATACAATGAATTATTCATGTCATTCATGCCACATTAACAAAAAATAAATGCATATCTATCCAATTCAATTTGTTACTTGACCAAGCCTTGAAGGAATTTCAACTTCAAGTTGTTATACCCATCCAATGTAAATTTCTAACCATTGAAGTAACCATAAAAAGCATAGACAACTTTGAGCATGTCCATATATATACCCATCATAAACATTTAAGTAACCTTCTAATACACATCATAAACTATATTTTATCAATTCATGACAATTCACATTATGCACTTTGTCAGAGTCAGTTAGTTTATTAGTAGTCGAATGTCTTTGAATCCATAATTTTTTTGTCGTGGAATGGGTCAAACTCATAAACATTTCCATTGTCACAAGTTCGACCAATCAATGCCTTGGAAGTCATCATGAACTTGGTTATCACTTGGTCATTAAAGCTTTTATCGATAATGGGAAGAGGTGTTTGAGTTTTTGAGAGTCGTCATCATAACTTTTTGAGTCAAGGTTTGTGTCAAATTGAGGGTTTGTTAGAGAGTTCACTTGAACATGTGTTTACAATGAAAGGGATGTTGTCTAAATAAGCATTGTCACAAATATCATAATTTTTCTCCCTCTTCTAATATCATTTATTTCCCTCAAAAATTCTCCCATTCCTTATTCCCCATTTGTTTCCTTAACCCTACCTATCATATTCCCCCTATCCCCTTATTCTTTCAAACTATTTTCCATTCAAAAATATTCATGCTATCCCATATTCTATTCTAGGCCTAAATCTTCTTTATCCTAAGCCTGAATTCCCTTTATATAGCATTATTGTGTATGATGAGTGGACCTCACCCACATACACCATACATGAACTTTTTTCATCATACCCACATCTCTTTCCTAGATCCTATCATGCTCCCCAATTCAAATATGATTACTTTTCAGGTGGAGCATTGATTAAACATCATGTTTAATTATGTCATTAGAGATTAAGAATCATTTTCAAATCACTCCAGGAGGCTGCAATTTTCATTGTTTCTGATCGTAGGAAAATGTATTGGTTCATCGTGTAGGAGAGTTGAAGACCAATTATGCATTGAAAGGCAGATTAGAGAGAATTTCAAAAATTGTGTCATGATGTTTCTGCACGGAGCACTACGCAACTATTGCGTAGTGTGTCCCTAAAGCTACCAGTGCTAACATAGATTGATTTTCATTTTATGGGAGGTAGGAGTTAGTTTCCCAACCTGTAAATTTTATGTTTAACACTCCGATTAAAGACAATATTGCTCTAATTGCATTCTATTTTGAAAATTTGTTGTGCATACCCTGTCAGCCACGCATACAGTCAAAGTGTAAAGCTTGGGGTTGTGTCTTATAAATGAGAATTGTGTCCATTATTTAGTGTTGGGTGGCTAGGGTAAATTATAGGGTGAAATTGAATGTTTTCCCGCTTACCTTGAATATTATAAATCTTCTATGTCATCACTATGAAGTATTGTTGTCTAGTGGAGTTTGTGTTGTCACATTTGTTAAGTCTCTCACACTCTATCCTGCACACATAACCTTCCATAAAGTTTAAGTTGAAATTTTCCAATTGTTAGGTTTAATGGCTCCTACTACTAGCAACAAGGGAGGGGATTTTGTGCACATTGAGCCAAACGCTCTAAACCTAATAAAATTAGCCCCAACCATTAGAGTCTCCTTCAAGAATGTTGGTTCCATTCCATTCTGTTAGAAACTTCAAAAAGTGGGTCATAACACAAGATTGGCTAGCATGTTCACCATGAACTTACATTATAACAAGAGTCAAGTTCGGGAACTTGGAAATCAGTCACAGAAAAACTCATTGCAGATGCCACAAGCCTCCCTACAGCAAGTGAAAAATGGTTCAAAGCTAATGAGCTTGATATTTCAGCTTTCAAATAGTTTGTCAAACCTAAGTTTGGCAATAAGTTTGCTACAACTTCTCCACCATATACCTTCAGGACCATTACAGCGAGATTTTTAAAGTTATCCAGAGGTATTTCACATGTGAGGGAAGATTTAGTAGGGTTTACCAGTATCATTTTAGGCTTCTATGGCATTTCATAGACAAAAAACCCATGAACCTACCTTTCTTCTTACTCAGAAGTCTAGAAAGGATGGCAACAAAAGTTGAGCTCCAGAAGGATGACCATATGTCCCATCTTTTCCATTTCTCCCTCATTAAAATTTTGGTCAAGTTTGTAGTTGATAAGAAGAATATTTATTGGTAAGATGTTCTATCTAGCATTGGTTTACTACAACAAATGAAATCTTCATCAATCAAAATTTGGGAGGAGGAAAAAGAAGTGCATGAAACACATGAAAAGAAGGTCATCCAATAGTGAAAGAGAAAAATTTGGTTGAAGACAAGGATGAAACACTGAGCAAGAAGTCCATAGGAAAACTTGGTAAGCAGGCTAAGAAGCATATTTCAAAAGACAAAGAGAAAACTTAGGAACCAAAGATTCAGGTGGCATAATATCAGACCACCAAGTTTCAAGTTAAAGTATAAGAGACAATCAAGAATGAAGAGCTTGTGATGAGGCCTAGGAATAGGTCAAGGGCCAAGAAAAATGTGGAGGGGTCAAACCCTCAAGAAGTTGTTGAAATTTTTTAGGATCAACAAGAAGAAAACAACAAGAAGGTAAATAAGAAGAAGTGATGAAGGATGAATTAGTCTAGTTTGAACAAGAAGACGATACAATGCAATATGAGAAAGATACCATACAGTATGAGGAAGAAGAACCTAAGATGATCAAGATGAAATAATCCCTTTCCAATTATCAAATGAAGGTAGCATTCCTAAAGAGGAAAAATAGATAGTTGAAAGAATTAGCTCATCTAGTAGCTAAAAATGCAGAGACACCTCCAAAAACTATTGCTAAGGATAAAGGTAAACATGTTTCATCTATTGAACAGGCCGAAGTACTTGGAGTAGAGTATATATCCCTACAACTAGATTAGCCAAGTCACAACTAAGTTATGTGAAGCAAATGAAAAAAGTGGCTCAAGAACCTGGGAAGCCACATTTCGACCAGTGGAAAGAATATTAGAGATTTCTAGAAGAGCTAGAGAAGAGTGAGGAGCAGGTTAAGAGGTTCAGTAAAGAAAATCAAAATTACAAGATATATGTGCAACACTTACTTGAGAATTGTGACAAGGAAGTACATGAGGCATCCATAGCCCTCAATAGAGGTAAAATATTTATAAAATGGTCAATTCCTATAAGAAGAAAATGAGAAAACCTTTATGTTAGTAACCTGGTATTGAATGAAAAGTTGAGGAGTATGAAGAATATTTTAGACAAGGCATGGGGACTGGTTAAGAAGTACAAGGAGGTAGCCAAAGCACCTTCACCTAGAAGAGTGCCAAGGTTGAGATCTAAGGGTATATCTAAAACAAAACCTACCCTACCAGTTCCTTCTAAGCACAAAGATCCCACACCTCAAGTCTCAAATATCCAATCTTCCACGAAAAAGACCTCTAGAAAAAGAAAGAGGAGGCAACAGGTCATTGCTTGAAGTTTTGCAATTTTTGCTTTTGTCTCAAAATATTTACATTGCACAGCAAGGGTACTTCCCTTTTTGGTTCAAGTTATAGATGTTGTTTTGATTAGTACGATGGTATGGTTCTAATATTTGGAGAGGACTATAAGTTATGTATTTTTGTTTTGTTAAGACTGGAGGGCATATAACAAGCAGTTTTGGAAAATATGCTACGCAGCTGCTGCATAGGCCCTACCTACAAACTTGCACGAGCATTGGGAAGAATCCAGTTGTCAGAGTTTAAAGGTCTGAATATGGAGAAGAGGTGGTAGCCAATTCAAACCATCAATTGTCAGCCATGTGCCATATTTGGAAGCAAAAAGTGCCATCATAGTTGCTGCACAACTGCTACATAGCCATTGCACAATCAACATTCAACCTTTCTTCTTTTTGTTTTTCATTTCATGAAGATATTCTTCGAAGATAGGATTTCTTTCACAAATTTTTAGTTTTTTGTATTAAGATAAATCCAAGGATGCTTTTATGTTTTTTTGTTTTTTGAGGAAAAGGACTCAAACGACTAAGTCTTTCCTCTTTTTGGTTTTTGATTGATCCGTTGTTTGGATCAGTGATGCCATGCATATAGACACTTATTATGTTTTTTCTATGGGATATTTAAACTTGAAAATACATATGAAATAGGTTTTTGTTGGTTTGAACATTGTTCTGAGCTATTATAGACACGTGTTGTGATATTTATTTATAATGAATATTCTTGATGTTGAATTTATTCCAGTTAGCATTACAGAGATTATTGTGGTATGATGCTTCGAAATTGTCATTTTCTAGTTTATTTGTCATCTTATTCATGTTTTCTTCCTAATATTCTTTAAAGGTGTAATGGAACAGCTTCATTAGAATTCATTTTGTATGCTCTTATTTAGTTGTACTAGATATTTTAGTTGCAAATGAAATGTGTATGCCTTTGAATGTCTATTTCTTCCTCTTGATATTCATTCACTGAAATTGCAGTAACAGATATTTCATTTGTTCTTCTATTGTAGATGAGTTTTTTTATTTTCACGTTCCACTATACTACAAACTATTTTCCTATTTTAGATTGTGTAGTAGTCAAGCCTTTGTATATGAAACTAGTTGGGAAATGCATAGGCATGATGAACCAAGGAGGTCATGTTCAAATGCATTAGATTTTCCAGAATCCTTCACCAATCCCCAATCAAAAAATCAATCACTTTTCAGATCTAGTCTCTGATAGAATTTATTCTTCAAAGTTTCTTATCTCTTAGTTTTTCAAGTGAGGGATCCCCCTCATGTTGGAGAATACCAGTCTATCAACCAAAAGACGTATGTGGTTACCTTTGTGACCATTTTCCTTCAGCCTAAAAGGAATCATGGAGTTCTAACATAGTGGCATCATTGTCGGGGATCGAAAGGTCTAATTGTTTCAAGGAGTTGTTTTATTTTTAGAGTTACACCCTAGGATGAATTTTTCATAGTTATTTAGATTGTTAGTGAAATTAGTTGCATGAAAAATTATATGAGAAGATAGGTATACCAGGAAGAATCCTAATCCAAATCCCCCTGTGGTTGTTTGTGATCCTGAAATGTTGCTTAGGAAGGAGAGGATTGTGGTGGAAATTCAAGCAAGTAATATCCCTCTTAGAAGCTTTGTATCTTTACCAAAAATTTCTACTGAACTTCCCCTGACCAAAACCATATCCTTCTCCTGTATTCCCAAAATTATAGTGGAATCATCTATTGTTAGTCCTTATACCCCACTTCCGAAAAATGAGTTCGGTCGAAATATTCTTCAGTAGTTTAGTAAACTGAAAATTTTGGTTAATAAAGTTCAAGAAACTGTTAAAAAGATAGTATTGTCTCAAAAAAATAGTCCCTTCACAAGTTAGTTCAAGTTTTTGTTCTAGTTTTACATCATTCTAAGGTCCCCCATTATCTGTTTCAACTTCTACCCATCAATGTTTTCCATCATCTGTTTTTTTTGTCACACCGTCCACTAATCACCAACTACTAAGTGTTGAAGCCTCGAAAATCGCTGCAACAACATTGGGGAAACCACCCGGTCCGGACCTTAGTGCAGCTCCTTTTCCGT
>APFE031195245.1:0-10702 GCA_000404065.3 Pinus taeda | reverse complement strand
AATAGTGCTAAAAAATATTAAAACATAAAACATAAATATTGTTTCAAAATAGTGTTACAATATAGTAAAACATTAAACATAAATGGTTCTACAATATACTGTTACAATATAGTAAAACATAAAACAAACAAACAACATAGTAATAACATGAATTAAAATTGATGCAGGAGCATTGGGACACCTCAATGAAAGAAAACTAGAGAAATAAGACATGTGGATGACCACATGGACAACAGGCCAATCTTGAACAAGATTCGGTTAAGAAACTCATTTTAGTTAAAAATCGGTTAAAAAAACTGCATGCATGTGTAATAAGAAGTGAAAGATTCATGGGTGAAAAAAGAAGCAAGAAAGAGTAGACAAAACCCTGAGCGTGTGAAAGAGGAAAAAAATATAATTGTATGAGAAATCTTGATTAAGGCTGAAATGCCTTAAAATTGTATTCTGAGTTGTAAATAATAACAATGCGCCTTTTTAGTTGATATGGAAATGCTTCTTGTGAATTTGTGTCTGTTCTGTGGGTTTTTATTTTTACTTCTTTTGAATGCAGAAGTTTAGTAGAAAAGGAAAATGCCAGACCAAGGTAGTTGAGTTGTTTCAGAATCCATGACATCGGAAAACTTGAGAGGATTCAAAGGTTACTAACATGGCAGAGGATTTATTGGTACCTCTGTCACAAGATCTATGTGCAGTTACTCAGAGGTTGAGGATCGTTGAAGAGGCATCAAGATTCGATGAAATGATCGTTGATAAACAACATTCAGATGAATTGTTTTTAAGAGATCGGGGACGACTGAATGAATGGGGTGATAGCCGTCACAACAAGAACAAGGAAGCAGCCGAGATGATTCGGCGTTTTGTGAATTTATGTCTCTGTTTTTTTTCTTTGAATTGTTCACCATCAATCTCGCACATCCAGGGCCCTAGTTTGAGTAAGGGCGTTGAGGTTTGGTGGTTTTATGGTTTGCGGCCAACGTTATGGGCCGAGTTCGATTCCGGTGAATTATGGGCCAGTTAACCGTGGCCACAATTATCGCAGAAGAAATGATTTCTGATGAAGTGGTTCCTTCTTCGGACACTGAGTCTCCTGTGCCTGCTAAATTAGCTCCCTTAGCAACAAATCAGGTTGACGAGTCCAAGGCCAAGGCCGCCGATGAGAAGAAGCCCATGGCTGCCTCGGGAACCAATATAGGACCTGCTCATCCAACTTACTTTGAGATGATTAAGGATGCAATATGCGCACTGAAGGAGAGGGGAGGTTCAAGTCCCATGGCCATTGCCAAGTACTTGGAGGAGAAGCCCAAGACACATCTCCCAGCTAATTTTAGAAAGATTCTTTCTGTTCAGATCAAGAGGATCGCATTGTCTGGTAAGTTCACCAAAATTAAGGATTCCTTTAAGCTGTCACAGAATGTAAAGAAAGAGCCCGCCAAGAAGGAGACTCTCAACAACTGCCAGGCGTGCGGCTAAAACCGCCAGGAACAAGGAAATTGTGAAGAAAACCTCGGTTGTGCTGCCAGGCGAGAGTTTCTTGTGGTTGAAGTGTTGCGCAATTACGTTGAGAAGACTGTGAGAAGTCTCCGAATGGCTTCATGGGCCCATAACCCACAGGCCCCAAGATCAGAGTTATAATAATCTTGAAAATGAAGAGACCCTGAATTGGTTTCCAGCAAGGGGGTCTCCTTGTTTTCATCAAGTGGTATCAGAGCGGGAAAGATTTCCTGGGGAGAGGAGTTTTTGCATGCAAAGAGGTACTAGGAAGAAGAGGTACAGTGTGTTTGTTTGTAGTTTTTTTTTTAATTTTGTGAAGGTGAAGCTTGCAGCAAACCTGGAGCAGAAGTGCTCAATTGGTTCGAGAGGAGAGAGCCACGGAGATGCCGAGAGGACCGAGCTCAGGAGAGAAGCTTGGTAGGGCATCTGATAGTAGGAAGGACTTGCTATGGTAGAGGTTTGGTTGCAGCTCACAGAAGGCAGTTCCACTGGCGAATGAAACAGTGGGTAGAATTGCTAATGACAAGAAAACGCATATGACCAGGAGGTCATAATTTTTGTACCTCTGGAGCATATGACCAGGAGGTCATAATTTTTGTACCTCGGGAGTCTGATGCAGGAGCATTGGGACACCTCAATGAAAGAAAACTAGAGCAAGAAGACATGTGGATGACCACATGGACAGCAGGCCAATCTTGAACAAGATTCGGTTAAGAAACTAATTTTAGTTAAAAATCGGTTAAAAAAACTGCATGCATGTGTAATAAGAAGTGAAAGATTCATGGGTGAAAAAAGAAGCAAGAAAGAGTAGACAAAACCCTGAGCGTGTGAAAGAGGAAAAAAATGTAATTGTATGAGAAATCTTGATTAAGGCTAAAATGCCTTAAAATTGTATTCTGAGTTGTAAATAATAACAATGCGCCTTTTTAGTTGATATGGAAATGCTTCTTGTGAATTTGTGTCTGTTCTGTGGGTTTTTATTTTTACTTCTTTTGAATGCAGAAGTTTAGTAGAAAAGGAAAATGCCAGACCAAGGTAGTTGAGTTGTTTCAGAATCCATGACATCGGAAAACTTGAGAGGATTCAAAGGTTACTAACATGGCAGAGGATTTATTGGTACCTCTGTCACAAGATCTATGTGCAGTTACTCAGAGGTTGAGGATCGTTGAAGAGGCATCAAGATTCGATGAAATGATCGTTGATAAACAACATTCAGATGAATTGTTTTTAAGAGATCGGGGACGACTGAATGAATGGGGTGATAGCCGTCACAACAAGAACAAGGAAGCAGCTGAGATGATTCGGCTTTTTGTGAATTTATGTCTCTGTTTTTTTTCTTTGAATTGTTCACCATCAATCTCGCACATCCAGGGCCCTAGTTTGAGTAAGGGCGTTGAGGTTTGGTGGTTTTATGGTTTGCGGCCAACGTTATGGGCCGAGTTCGATTCCGGTGAATTATGGGCCAGTTAACCGTGGCCACAATTATCGCAGAAGAAATGATTTCTGATGAAGTGGTTCCTTCTTCGGACACTGAGTCTCCTGTGCCTGCTAAATTAGCTCCCTTAGCAACAAATCAGGTTGACGAGTCCAAGGCCAAGGCCGCCGATGAGAAGAAGCCCATGGCTGCCTCGGGAACCAAGATAGGACCTGCTCATCCAACTTACTTTGAGATGATTAAGGATGCAATATGCGCACTGAAGGAGAGGGGAGGTTCAAGTCCCATGGCCATTGCCAAGTACTTGGAGGAGAAGCCCAAGACACATCTCCCAGCTAATTTTAGAAAGATTCTTTCTGTTCAGATCAAGAGGATCGCATTGTCCGGTAAGTTCACCAAAATTAAGGATTCCTTTAAGCTGTCACAGAATGTAAAGAAAGAGCCCGCCAAGAAGGAGACTCTCAACAACTGCCAGGCGTGTGGCTAAAACCGCCAGGAACAAGGAAATTGTGAAGAAAACCTCGGTTGTGCTGCCAGGCGAGAGTTTCTTGTGGTTGAAGTGCTGCGCAGTCACGTTGAGAAGACTGTGAGAAGTCTCCGAATGGCTTCATGGGCCCATAACCCACAGGCCCCAAGATCAGAGTTATAATAATCTTGAAAATGAAGAGACCCTGAATTGGTTTCCAGTAAGGGGGTCTCCTTGTTTTCATCAAGTGGTATCAGAGCGGGAAAGATTTCCTGGGGAGAGGAGTTTTTGCATGCAAAGAGGTACTAGGAAGAAGAGGTACAATGTGTTTGTTTGTAGTTTTTTTTTTAATTTTGTGAAGGTGAAGCTTGCAGCAAACCTGGAGCAGAAGTGCTCAATTGGTTCGAGAGGAGAGAGCCACGGAGATGCCGAGAGGACCGAGCTCAGGAGAGAAGCTTGGTAGGGCATCTGATAGTAGGAAGGACTTGCTATGGTAGAGGTTTGGTTGCAGCTCACAGAAGGCAGTTCCACTGGCGAATGAAACAGTGGGTAGAATTGCTAATGACAAGAAAACGCATATGACCAGGAGGTCATAATTTTTGTACCTCTGGAGCATATGACCAGGAGGTCATAATTTTTGTACCTCGGGAGTCTGATGCAGGAGCATTGGGACACCTCAATGAAAGAAAACTAGAGAAAGAAGACATGTGGATGACCACATGGACAGCAGCCCAATCTTGAACAAGATTCGGTTAAGAAACTAATTTTAGTTAAAAATCGGTTAAAAAAACTGCATGCATGTGTAATAAGAAGTGAAAGATTCATGGGTGAAAAAAGAAGCAAGAAAGAGTAGACAAAACCCTGAGCGTGTGAAAGAGGAAAAAAATGTAATTGTATGAGAAATCTTGATTAAGGCTAAAATGCCTTAAAATTGTATTCTGAGTTGTAAATAATAACAATGCGCCTTTTTAGTTGATATGGAAATGCTTCTTGTGAATTTGTGTCTGTTCTGTGGGTTTTTATTTTTACTTCTTTTGAATGCAGAAGTTTAGTAGAAAAGGAAAATGCCAGACCAAGGTAGTTGAGTTGTTTCAGAATCCATGACATCGGAAAACTTGAGAGGATTCAAAGGTTACTAACATGGCAGAGGATTTATTGGTACCTCTGTCACAAGATCTATGTGCAGTTACTCAGAGGTTGAGGATCGTTGAAGAGGCATCAAGATTCGATGAAATGATCGTTGATAAACAACATTCAGATGAATTGTTTTTAAGAGATCGGGGACGACTGAATGAATGGGGTGATAGCCGTCACAACAAGAACAAGGAAGCAGCTGAGATGATTCGGCTTTTTGTGAATTTATGTCTCTGTTTTTTTTCTTTGAATTGTTCACCATCAATCTCGCACATCCAGGGCCCTAGTTTGAGTAAGGGCGTTGAGGTTTGGTGGTTTTATGGTTTGCGGCCAACGTTATGGGCCGAGTTCGATTCCGGTGAATTATGGGCCAGTTAACCGTGGCCACAATTATCGCAGAAGAAATGATTTCTGATGAAGTGGTTCCTTCTTCGGACACTGAGTCTCCTGTGCCTGCTAAATTAGCTCCCTTAGCAACAAATCAGGTTGACGAGTCCAAGGCCAAGGCCGCCGATGAGAAGAAGCCCATGGCTGCCTCGGGAACCAAGATAGGACCTGCTCATCCAACTTACTTTGAGATGATTAAGGATGCAATATGCGCACTGAAGGAGAGGGGAGGTTCAAGTCCCATGGCCATTGCCAAGTACTTGGAGGAGAAGCCCAAGACACATCTCCCAGCTAATTTTAGAAAGATTCTTTCTGTTCAGATCAAGAGGATCGCATTGTCCGGTAAGTTCACCAAAATTAAGGATTCCTTTAAGCTGTCACAGAATGTAAAGAAAGAGCCCGCCAAGAAGGAGACTCTCAACAACTGCCAGGCGTGTGGCTAAAACCGCCAGGAACAAGGAAATTGTGAAGAAAACCTCGGTTGTGCTGCCAGGCGAGAGTTTCTTGTGGTTGAAGTGCTGCGCAGTCACGTTGAGAAGACTGTGAGAAGTCTCCGAATGGCTTCATGGGCCCATAACCCACAGGCCCCAAGATCAGAGTTATAATAATCTTGAAAATGAAGAGACCCTGAATTGGTTTCCAGTAAGGGGGTCTCCTTGTTTTCATCAAGTGGTATCAGAGCGGGAAAGATTTCCTGGGGAGAGGAGTTTTTGCATGCAAAGAGGTACTAGGAAGAAGAGGTACAATGTGTTTGTTTGTAGTTTTTTTTTTAATTTTGTGAAGGTGAAGCTTGCAGCAAACCTGGAGCAGAAGTGCTCAATTGGTTCGAGAGGAGAGAGCCACGGAGATGCCGAGAGGACCGAGCTCAGGAGAGAAGCTTGGTAGGGCATCTGATAGTAGGAAGGACTTGCTATGGTAGAGGTTTGGTTGCAGCTCACAGAAGGCAGTTCCACTGGCGAATGAAACAGTGGGTAGAATTGCTAATGACAAGAAAACGCATATGACCAGGAGGTCATAATTTTTGTACCTCTGGAGCATATGACCAGGAGGTCATAATTTTTGTACCTCGGGAGTCTGATGCAGGAGCATTGGGACACCTCAATGAAAGAAAACTAGAGAAAGAAGACATGTGGATGACCACATGGACAGCAGCCCAATCTTGAACAAGATTCGGTTAAGAAACTAATTTTAGTTAAAAATCGGTTAAAAAAACTGCATGCATGTGTAATAAGAAGTGAAAGATTCATGGGTGAAAAAAGAAGCAAGAAAGAGTAGACAAAACCCTGAGCGTGTGAAAGAGGAAAAAAATGTAATTGTATGAGAAATCTTGATTAAGGCTAAAATGCCTTAAAATTGTATTCTGAGTTGTAAATAATAACAATGCGCCTTTTTAGTTGATATGGAAATGCTTCTTGTGAATTTGTGTCTGTTCTGTGGGTTTTTATTTTTACTTCTTTTGAATGCAGAAGTTTAGTAGAAAAGGAAAATGCCAGACCAAGGTAGTTGAGTTGTTTCAGAATCCATGACATCGGAAAACTTGAGAGGATTCAAAGGTTACTAACATGGCAGAGGATTTATTGGTACCTCTGTCACAAGATCTATGTGCAGTTACTCAGAGGTTGAGGATCGTTGAAGAGGCATCAAGATTCGATGAAATGATCGTTGATAAACAACATTCAGATGAATTGTTTTTAAGAGATCGGGGACGACTGAATGAATGGGGTGATAGCCGTCACAACAAGAACAAGGAAGCAGCTGAGATGATTCGGCTTTTTGTGAATTTATGTCTCTGTTTTTTTTCTTTGAATTGTTCACCATCAATCTCGCACATCCAGGGCCCTAGTTTGAGTAAGGGCGTTGAGGTTTGGTGGTTTTATGGTTTGCGGCCAACGTTATGGGCCGAGTTCGATTCCGGTGAATTATGGGCCAGTTAACCGTGGCCACAATTATCGCAGAAGAAATGATTTCTGATGAAGTGGTTCCTTCTTCGGACACTGAGTCTCCTGTGCCTGCTAAATTAGCTCCCTTAGCAACAAATCAGGTTGACGAGTCCAAGGCCAAGGCCGCCGATGAGAAGAAGCCCATGGCTGCCTCGGGAACCAATATAGGACCTGCTCATCCAACTTACTTTGAGATGATTAAGGATGCAATATGCGCACTGAAGGAGAGGGGAGGTTCAAGTCCCATGGCCATTGCCAAGTACTTGGAGGAGAAGCCCAAGACACATCTCCCAGCTAATTTTAGAAAGATTCTTTCTGTTCAGATCAAGAGGATCGCATTGTCTGGTAAGTTCACCAAAATTAAGGATTCCTTTAAGCTGTCACAGAATGTAAAGAAAGAGCCCGCCAAGAAGGAGACTCTCAACAACTGCCAGGCGTGCGGCTAAAACCGCCAGGAACAAGGAAATTATGAAGAAAACCTCGGTTGTGCTGCCAGGCGAGAGTTTCTTGTGGTTGAAGTGCTGCGCAGTCACGTTGAGAAGACTGTGAGAAGTCTCCGAATGGCTTCATGGGCCCATAACCCACAGGCCCCAAGATCAGAGTTATAATAATCTTGAAAATGAAGAGACCCTGAATTGGTTTCCAGCAAGGGGGTCTCCTTGTTTTCATCAAAAATTATTAATACAGTAATAACATGCATTAAATAATAGAAAATAGTGTTATAGAGTTACAAAATAGTGTTACAAAATAGAAAAACATCAAACCTAAAACAAACAAACAATATAGTAATAACATAAATTAAAGTTATTAATATAGTAATAACATGAGTTAAATAATGATAATGATTAGTATAATAGTATTACAAAATAGTAAAACATAAAACAAACAAAAAATATAGTATTAACATGAATTAAATAATGATAATCATTCGTATAATAGTGTTACAAAATAGTAAAACATAAAACAAATAAACAACATAGTAATAAAATTATTAATTTAACAATAAGATGAATTGAAATTAATAATATAGTAATAACATAAATTAAAATTATTAATATAGTAATAGCATGAGTTAAATAATGATAATGATTAGTATAATAGTGTTACAAAATAGTGTTACAATCTAGTAAAACATAAAGCATAAAACATACAAACAATATAGTAGTAACATGAATTAAAATTATTGATATAGTAATGACATCAATTAAATAATTATAATGATTAGCATAATAGTCTTACAAAATAGACTTACAAAATAGTAAAAAATAAAACATAAAACAAATAAATAATATAGTAAGAACATGAATTAAGATTATTAATATATTAATAGCATGAGTTAAAGGATGACAATTATTAGTATAATAGTGTTACAAAATAGTAAAACATAAAACAAAACAAACAAACAATATAGTCATAACATGAATTAAATAATGATAATGATTAGTATAATATTGTTACATAATAGTAAAACATAAAACATAAAACAAAAAAACAATATAGTAGTAACATGAATTAAATAATTTTAACGATTAGTAATAATCTTACAAAATAGTGTTAAAAGTAAAACATAAAACATAAAACAAACAAACAATATAGTAATAACATGAATTAATAATTATAATGATTAGTATAATAGTGTTACAAAATAGTAAAACTTAAAACATAAAACTAACAAACAATATAGTAATAAAATGAATTAAGATTACGAATATAGTAATAACATGAATTAAATAATGATATTGATTAGTATAATAGTGTTACAAAATAGTAAAACATAAAACATAAAACAAACAAACAATATAGTAATAACATGAATTAAATAATCATAATGATTTGCATAATAGTGTTACAAAATAGTAAAACATAAAAAAAACAAGCAGTATAGTAATAACATGAATTGAAATTATTAATATAGTAATAAAATAGTGCTACAAGATAGTAAAACATAAAACAAAGAAATAAACAAATAATATAGTAATAACATGAATTAAAATTATTAATATAATAATAACATGAATTAAAAAATGGTAATGATTATTGTAATAGTGTTACAAAATAGTAAAACATAAAACAAACAAACAATATAGTAATAAAATGAGTTGAAATTATTAATATAGTAATAACATGAGTTAAATAATGATAATGATTAGTAAAATATTGTTAAAAAATAGTAAAACATAAAACATAAAACTAACCAACAATATAGTAATAAAATGAATTAAGATTACTAATATAGCAATAACATGAATTAAAATTATTAATATAGTAAAAACATGAATTAAATAATCATAACGATTAGTATAATAGTGTTACGATATAGTAAAATATAAAACATAAAACAAACAAAAAATATAGTAATAACATGAATTAAATAAAGATAATGATTAGTATAGTAGTATTACAAAAAAGTAAAACATAAAACATAAAACAAACAAACAATATAGTAAAAACATGAATTAAATAATCATAATGATTAGTATAATAGTGTAACATTATAGTAAAACATAAAACATAAAAGAAACAAACAAAATAGTTATATCATGAATTAATAGTTATAATTATTAGTATAATAGTGTTACAAAATAGTAAAACTTAAAACATAAACCTAGCAAACAATATAGTCATAAAATGAATTAAGAATACGAATATAGTAATAACATGAATTAAATAATGATATTGATTAGTATAATAGTGTTATGAAATAGTAAAACATAAAACAAACAAACAAAATAGTAATAAGATGAATTCAAATTATTAATATAGTCATAACATGAATTAAATAATGATAATTATTAGTGTAATAACGTTACAAAATAGTGTAACATAATAGTAAAACATAAAACATAAAACAAACAAACAATATAGTAATAACATGAATTAAATCATCATAATGATTTGCATAATAGTGTTACAAAATAGTAAAACATAAAACAAACAAGCAATATAGTAATAACATGAATTGAAATTTTTAATATAGTAATAAAATAGTGCTACAAGATAGTAAAACATAAAACAAAGAAAAAAACAAATAATATAGTAATAACATGAATTAAAGAATTATAATGATTAGTATAATAGTGTTACAAAATAGTGTTACAATATAGTAAAACATAAAACATAAAACACACAAACAATATAGCAATAACATGAATTAAAATTATTAATACAGTAATAAGATGAATTAAATAATGACAATGATTACTATAATAGTGTTACAAAATAGTAAAACCTAAAAAATAAAAAGAAACTAACAATATAGTAATAACAATTATTAAATAATAATAATGATTAGTGTAATAGTGTTACAAAATAGTAAAACATAAAACATAAAGCAAACAAACGATATAGTAATAACATGAATTAAAATTATTAATGTAGTAATAACAATTATTAAATAATGATAATGACTAGTATAATAGTGTTACAAAATAGTAAAACATAATAGTACAACATAAAAAATAAAAAATAGAAACAATACACTGATAAAATTATTAATATAGTGATACGTTGAATAAAAACTATTAATATAGTATTAACATGCATTAAATAATGATAAATATTAGTACAATAGTGTTACAAAAGAGTAAAACATAAAGCATAAAACAAACAAGCTGTATAGTAATTACATGAATTAAAATTATTAATATAGTAAAAACATGAGTTATATAATGATAATGATTAGTATAACAGTGTTACAAAATAGTAAAACATAAAACATAAAACAAAAAAACAATATAGTAATAACATGAATTAAATAATTGATGCAGGGTAACACCCGCAACACCCAGGAACTTCAAACACTCTCCACTGCCTTGCGTTCTCTACATTAAATCTGGTTCACCATTCATT
>APFE031195238.1:0-14186 GCA_000404065.3 Pinus taeda | reverse complement strand
GGAGTGACCGGGGATATTTACAGGATGAGTTCAAGAAATAAAAGCCACCTACCTTTAATGGGTATTTGAAGAAGTCAGAGGATGCAGAGGCATGGCTTCTCAATACAAAGAAGTTCCTTGAGTTGCATGATTACATGGAGAACATGAAGGCCATAATAGGTATCTTCAGCCTAAAGCGAAAGCAAAAATGTGGTGGAAAGATGTGAAGCAGGTTAGAGACATCAAGAAAAAAGAGTTGAGTTAGCATGAGTTCAAGAGACATTTTAGGAAGAAGTACTTGTCACGAGAGGTACTGCAATAAAAAATCCAAGGAATTATGTGAGCTAAAGATGGGATCAATGACAAATGAGGAGTATATGACTAAGTTCCCGGAGTTATTGAAGTATGTATCATATCTTAAGGATGAAAGAGCCAAAGTTCATATTTTTTTCAATGGATTGCCATTAGCGTTTAAAGATCGGATTGAGTATGATGAACCTCAGTCACTTGAAGAATTCATTGCGAAACTGAAGCACTGTTGTGAGAAATAAAAGCACAAGACATAGTCTATGCAAGGTTTGAGAGGGAAAGAGAAAGCTAAAGGTAAATGACAACCAAAATAAACAAGAGCTTGAGATGCAGGAGAGAAAGAAAATTTATCACCTTATAAGAATTTTAATGGACCTCAGCCTAGAGAACAACAAAATAAAGGTGATGGTAAGAGAAGGTTATAGTGTTTGACATGTAAGGATCATCTCAAGAGAGATTGTCCACAGAATCAGGGTGGTATGCCTTAGGTTTATAGTACACAAGATGTGCAAATAGTTGAGGATGTTGGGCAGAGCATTCCACGGATTTATGCAGCGCTGGATAATAGGCAGGCAAATCACCATTAATCTATTATCGAGACGGATGGTAAGATTTGGGATCAAGTTGTTTCTATTTTGATTGAACCTGGATCTAATTATAGTTATGTAAGTCCTGACCTGGTGGATAAGTGAGGTTTGAATAAAGAAGTGCATACAGAATCTTGGTTAGGGCATTCAACTACAAGTACAAAGAAGAGAGTTCGTCATTTGGTAAGAGCTTGTAGATTCGTGTTGAATGGTCTACCCACCTTAGCACATTTGAATGTACTATTGTTGGGATAATATAGTATGCTTTTGGGTATGGACTGGTTGTATCTTCACATGAATAAGTTGGATTGTTATGACAAAGCTATTGAATTCTTGAATGACAATGGAGAACAAAGAATCTTGCAGGGTAGGAAGAAAGCTACATCAGTTAGAATGGTGACAGTTATGTAGGAAAAGGTAGTCGCAGAAAACAGTGTGTATTAATTGCAATGCATATTTTTAGTGATAAAGGTAAGGATGTAGAGAATGCAGAAGTTATGAATAGGTACCCGATCTTGCATCCGTTTCAAGATGTGTTTTCAGCAGAGATTTCAGAGCTGTCACCTCATAGAGAAGTGAACTTCCATATTGATTTGGTGCCAGGGGAAACACCAACATCAAAGGCACCATAAGGGAGGAGCACACCAGAGTTATTAGAGTTCAAGTTGTAGTAGAAGGAAATGGTTAACAAGGGATACATCAGGCCAAGTGCATCACCTTGGGGTGCATCAATGTTTTTTGTGAATAAGAAAGATGGTACACCCAGGTTATGCATTGATTACAGGAAGTTAAACAAGGTGACCATCAAGAACAGGTATCTGTTGTTGAGGATTGATGACTTGTTTGAATAGTTGAAATGAGCAAGAGTGTTCTCGAAGATTGACTTGAGATCCGAATATCATCAGGTACGCATTAAAGAAGAGGACATCTACAAGACTGATTTCCGAACCAGGTATGGCATTTATCAGTTTGTTACAGTTCCATTAGGGTTGATTAATGCTCTAGCTAATTTCGTGTGCTTGATGAATAATGTGTTTCATCCTTATCTGGACAAGTTTTCCATTGTGTTCATTGATGACATATTGATATATTCTAAGAATGAGGAAGAGCAACACTTAGCAAGAGTGTTGGGATTTCTAAGGGAGAATCAAACGTATGCCAAGATTACAAAATGCAATTTTTTTCAGACAGAGGTTCATTACTTGGGACTTGTTATTTGCTAGGAAGGCATATTAGTGGGTTCGGAAAATATAAGAGCGGTGATGGAGTGTTTGCCAATTTGTTATGAAAAATCTACGACTGCAGACAAAAGTATCTACCCTATGCCTGGTGGATTGACCTAAAACAACAAAAAGACAAAGGGACTAATGTTTTCCTTAAAGTAAATAGATGACGAGATGAAGCCTACCTAGAATTTGTCGTATGCTTCACTCCTTCCTTATCTTGAATGCTCCAATCCTAGCGTCGATTGTTATTATTAGAACCTACACAATGAGATAACACAATAAAAACGATACAAAAAATATATGTAGCATCATATAATCACTTTATTCAACATATCAACATGGTAGTGAAATATAGGACACCATAACATCATATATAGGAAAACAAAGAACTCTTTGCATTAATAGAAATGGAGTGAGTTACAAAAAATAAGAAGGTTTTGATCCTGTAAAAGCGCCCCTCCAAGTTCGCTTGTCATTTCCTTGTTAGAAAGTGTACCTCTAATTATCCTAATGAATGTAAGGATATCTCTCACATCATCAACATAAGGGTAAAATCACTCCCCAAAATCGAACAACAACCAACCAAATCCTTGTGGAATGAGGTAAATATATAGGAAGGAGAGGTAGCTCATGAATTCTTATCCACTTACCAATCTAGGCTTGAGATCAAAATGTGATGGGAGGATAGCGCAAGGGATAAGATGGTGATTTCTCCAAGCTCGAATAAGACAGGATTCAAATGTTTATCCAAGGTAAGTGGTTGAAACAACCTCTGGAAACTTCTGGAAGACGAAGCTTCATATTTTTTTATTATTTTTTCCCGGATTTTTAGAATCATCGCACCCCCACAGTTTTGCAGGGTGCACTGCATAACACCTTGAGAGAAGGAGAGACCGCACTGCAACACAATTTCTCAGTTATGCAGGGTTCCCTGGTCCTTAAAATCACTAAAATGAAGGAGTCAAGGGGGAAAACTCAGGGATTAGGGAGATTCATGATTAGGGCTTTATGCAATAATGATGATAATATGTTCAAGGATGTGAATTGATCCAGTTTGAAGGCCTATTGACCAGATGCGATAAAATAGCCTATAACACTAGGTATGGGCATTATGAGTTTATTGTAGTTCCATTTGGTTTGACTGACTCTCCAACTGCTTTCATGTGCTTGATGAATAGTGTGTATCATCCTTATCTGGCCAAGTTTTTCATTGTGTTCATTGATGATATATTGATATATTCTAAGAACGAGGAGGAGCATGTCGAACACTTAGCAACAGTGTTGAAATTGCTAAGAGAGCATGAGTTGTATGCAAAGCTTAGTAAATGCAATTTATTTCACACAAAAGTACATTACTTGGGACATGTTGTTTCCAAGGAAGGCATAACAATGGATTCAGAAAGGATAAGAGCGAGCATGAAGTGACCAGTTTCGAGAAACATGCATGAGGTAAGATCATTTATGGATCTAGTAAGTTATTATAGGATGTTCATCTAGATCTTCTCTTGGATTACGTATCCTATTACGTCACTGCAGAGGCAAGGTAAGATATTTGAATGGACCGAGGAATGTGCAGCGAGTTTTGAGCAATTAAAGTAGTTGTTTACAAATACTCCAGTTCTAAAGATTGAAAATCCAGACAAGGAGTTTGCGGTGTGTATAGATGCCTACAAGAGAGGACTTGGTGGAGTCTTAATATAGGAAGGACATGTAGTGTGCTATGAGTCACATAAGTTGGATGAGCACGAGCATAAATATTTGACACATGATCTTGAGTTGACAACGATTAATCATGCATTGAAGATGTGGAGGCACTATCTTCTTGGCAGGAGGTTTGTATTAACGAGCAATCACGGTGGATTGAGGTATCTGTTTCACCAACCGAATATGAATTTCAGGAAAGCTAGATGGTTGGCCATGATTAGTGACTTTGATTTTAAGATCCGATACATTAAGGGATAGGGAAACAAGGTTGTAGATGTTCTTAGTAGGAGTGTGTAGGTGAATCATATAACAACTATGAGTTATTATGGGACATATTTATAGGATCAGATCTCACAGGAAGGACAACATGATGACAGGTACATGGATCTTAGGCAAAGGTTACAACATGGCATAAGGATGTTGACTATCATTTCACAATGGATGGTTTGGTTAGATTTAGGGACAAGATCTATGTTTTGAATAAAAGTGAGCTCAAGAAGAGTATCTTGCGAGAATTCCATGCGAAACCGTACTCAGGGCACCCAAGATACCAGAAGACATTGACAACGGTGAAAACATTTTATTATTGGTTCAATCTAAAGAAGGAAGTGGTGGAGTTTGTGGCTAGATGCTTGGATCATCAATAGGTAAAAGCAGAATGTAAGCACACAGGCAGATTACTACAGTCGATTCTGATTCTAGAGTGGAAATGGGAAGTCATTTCCATGGATTTCATCACATGTTTTCCAAGGAAATCTAGACAACATTATTCCATCATGGTAGTGGTGGACATGTTCAAAATTATAATTAACTTGTAAAAATTTACATTTAGATGAAGCTTATGAAAAATTAACCTATTTATCATACATGAGATCTCTTCACGTTGAAAATGAAATTAGAAGAACTTTATATGAATTTGTTATTTTTAGAACTCGGAAGGGAAATAACAATAAGATTAATCTTTTATAGTTGTATTTTTTACTATATTTTAATATAATGTAATATATAAATTTATATCATAAAACATTTATTTATTAATAATATGTTGGAAAAGTAAATAATATAATTCTTAAAATAAGTATTTGATATAAATTTTGGTTTTTATCTTTAATTATTAATAAGAATATTTCATAGATAATTATTAACAATTAGTTTTTCAATTTTCAAATTTTTTTTTTTTTAAACAAAAATGTCTCTCCATATAAATATTATTAATTTTTACTGAATAAAATCCATCTAATATTTAAAAAACAATTAAAAGTAAAACATTCTCTTAATAATATTAAAATATTATTTACACTTAATATTTATATAATTAAAATATTTATCCATTTAATATATTTAGAAATATTATATAAATATTTATCAATTTAATATATTTATAAATATTATTACATTGATTTGATAATATATTATTTTATATATTAAAATTTCTCCTGCTTAATTTTATATTTTATTTTATTTTATTTCTCGTGCTTAGTAAAAATAAAGAGTGTGCTCAAATCGAAACATAGTACATAGTGTACTATGTTGATTGTTTAGTACATGCTGTACTAAAATGATTCACTAATGTATTTTTGTATATAATAAAATTTACTTTCATGTATTTTTGTATATAATCTATATATATATATTATATATATTTTTTTTTTCTTAACACTAATAATTTTTTTTTCAATTTTTAATAATACACATGTATATATATTAAAAATAGAAAAGATAAAAATATTTAAAGATTAGAAAGGAAAATATATGATTAATCAAATTAATTATAATTTATTAATGAAAAGAAAATTATATAGATGATAAAATTTATTTAATCATAATTTTGTTTACTTATTATTTTTTAACGTTTAGTTTTTTTCATTCTGTAAGAAATCTAGTTGACCACGTAGTACATAGTGTACTATGTTGATTCACTAAACATAGTACATATCGTACTATATTTATTCACTAATGTATTTTTGTATATAATAAAATTTACTTCCATTTCTTAATACCGTAAGAAAATTTGCTCTTTTTTTTCTTTCTTTCTTTCAATTTTCTATATTACCCATGTATACATGTTAAAAATAGGAAAGATAAAAGTATTTAAAGATTAGAAAAGAAAATATATGATTAATCAAAGTAATTATAATTTATTAATGAAAAGAAAATCATATAGATGATAAAATTTATTTAATCATAATTTTGTTTAATTATTAATGTTCAACGTTTACTTTTAGCAGTGCCTTTTTGCCCTGAAAGTCATGGAAATGCCAACCATATTTTGAGAAAATAAGGTTTTTTGTAAATGCAAGTTACAGTTGTTGAACTTCAAAATTTTAGGTGCCTCAGACGTTTCCAAGATAAAAAAAGACATGATTCAAATACTGTCTCTACAAGATTTTTTGAATTTTTTTACCTAGATTCGGGAACTTCAAAATTTTAGGTGGCCCAGAGGTTTCCACGATAAAAAAAACTTGATTCAAATACTGTCTCTACAAGATTTTTTGAATTTTTTTTACCTAGATTTGGGGAGGAACTCAGCCTCAGATGTTTCCTTAGTTTTTTATCTCTAATTAATAAGAATATTTTATAGATAATTATTAACAATTAAATTAAAACTTTCATTTTTTTTTTTTTTTACAAAAATATCTCTCCATATAAATATTATTAATTATTACTAAATAAAATCCATCTTGATATTTAAAAAACAATTCAAAGTAAAACATTCTCTTAATAATACTAAAATATTGTTTACACTTAATGTTTATATAATTAAAATATTTATCAATTTAACATATTTATAAATACTATCACATTGATTTGATAATATATTATTTTATATAATAAAATTTACTCTACCATTTTTCCTGGTTCGTAAAAATAAAGAGTGCAATCAAATCTGCACATAGTATATAGTGTAATAGGTTGATTGTTTAATATAGAGTGTACTAAATTGATTCACTAATGTATTTTGTATATAATAAAATTTACTCTCATGTATTTTTGTATATAATAAAATTTACTCTCATGTATTTTTGTATATAATAAGATTTACTCTTTTTTTCTTTAACGCTGTAGTAAAATTTGCTATTTTTTTTTTTTTCAATTTTCAATATTACTCATTTATACATATTAAAAATAGAAAAGATAAAAAATATTTAAAGATTAGAAAAGAAAATATATGATTAATCAAATTAAGTATAATTTATTAATGAAAAGAAAATTATATAGATGATAAAATTTATTTAATCATAATTTTGTTTACTTATTATTTTTCAATGTTTAGTTTTTTTCATTCTGTCAAAAATTTAATTGACAACATAGTACATAGTGTACTATATTGCTTCACTAAACATAGTACATAGTGTACTATATTGATTCACTAATGTATTTTTGTATATAATAAAATTTACTCCCCATTTCTTAACACCTTAATAAAATTTGCTTCATTTTTTTTTTTTAACTTTCTATATATTACCCATGTATACATATTAGAAATAGAAAAGATAAAAATATTTAAATATTAGAAAAGAAAATATATGATTAATCAAAGTAGTTATAATTTATTAATGAAAAGAAGATTATATAGATGATAACATTTATTTAATCATAATTTTGTTTAATTATTAATTTTCAATGTTTACTTTTAGGGAGTTTTTTTCCCTGACATTCATGGAAATTCCGGCCATATTTTTAGAAAATCTGGCGAAGTTTTTTGTAAATGCAAGTTACAGTGGTTAAAGATCAAAATTTTAGGTGCCTTTGATGTTTTTGATAGTGCCGAATCCATTTCCACCATCAAATTCAAATCTTGTCTCTACAAGATTTTTTGAATTTTTTTTGTCTAGATTCTGACCACTTTTAGCCTTCAGGAAAGGAACTCAGCGTTAGTAGACACTCAATTTTTTTCATTACATAAGAAATCTAATCGGCATTTACGGAAAAAATAAATTTAAATTTTGTAATCTACGCAATTCAAATATCCAAAAATTTAAAAATACATGAGTCGTTTAAGCATGGCACAATTTCGTCTCGGCAATTATTTTGTGTCTAACTCTAATGTTTTTGTTTACCAAAAATTTGCCGGTGAGTTTTTGAATTGTTTTTTGTAATGTTATCAAGAGGGTCAAGGCCATAGAAAAAAGAAAAACCGGCTGAGACATTCAAAATCCATCCTAAAAACTCAAATTACCAAAATCTTCCCAAAATTGAACCAATTGCATTAACCAAGTGCATGTGCGTCCTCTTCGAATTCCAATGGATGAATGGTATCGACTTAATAAATGTTTCAACCAAGTGCATGTGCGTCCACTTCGAATTCCAATCGTTGAATGGTATCGACTTAATAAATGTTTCGGGATCTGCCTTTTACGGTTACTGGCTTTTCCCTCTCTTCCCGTGGAATCGAACCCTTCGAGCTATAAATCCGCCTCAACCCCACATTCTATGCGCTCATATCTCTGGTTTCTTGGTGCTGCTTAGTTTTTGTTTTTGCCATTTATTTTTGAGATGGAGAATCGCGGGAGCTCTGCAGGAGGTGGGTGGTGGTTTTATTTCCTCCTCTTTAGAAATGGTTGCAGTCGTTTTTTATTAGACTCTGATGATGTTTATGGGTGGCGTCAGTGGCATCTTTATATTGCACTGCTTATTGCTGCTGTATCTGCTGTTTTGGCCTCCTGGTTGATCCCGGAAGGCTGTGAGTGGGTAGGGAGACGCAGGAGGTCGGGCGACGTACCCATTCCTGGTCCCAAAGGATGCCCATCATCGGAAGTCTGCTGGACATGAGCATGGGTGTTGCTCACCGCAAGCTCACATATCTGGCTCATCTTCATGGCGCCAAGAAGCTTATGGCCTTTAGCTTAGGCTCCACGCCCGCCGTTATTACATCGGATCCTAAAGTGGCCAGGGAGCTGCTCAACTCTCCTCATTTCGCCAACAGACCCCTCAAGCAACCTGCGCAGCAGTTGTTGTTTGGGCGGGCCATTGGCTTTGCACCCAATGGGGACTACTGGAGGCTGCTCAGGAGAATTTCTTCCACGCATCTTTTCGCTCCGCGCAGAATCGCTGCTCACGAGCCTGGTCGCCAGGCCGATGCTCTCGGAATGCTTCTTGACATTCAGAAGGAATGTCAGTCCAGCGGTGTTGTTAGGGTTCGACGACACCTGCAAGGAGCTGCGCTGAACAATATCATGGGCAGCGTGTTTGGAAGAAGGTTCGAGGGTTGAGGAGGCCAAAGTCATTGCGAGGGTTGATCGGTTTCATCATCGCAAGTTAAGGGAAGCTATCGAAATTGAACGAAGACCCATCAATCTCAACAGAGATGATGGGTGGAAGGTAAGTAGAAATTGGATCCCTGCGTTGTCGTCTTAGGGTTTTTTCCTCCCCCCTCTGTTCTTCTTAGGGGTTTTCCTCGGGTTAGTGAGTCTGGTATCGCTTATCGCAGGCAGCCTTATGTTCTTCCCTTGTTCTGTGTGTCCTCCGGTCTCTCTTTATGTTTATTCTCTTCTTAGGTTTCATCTCTTTTTAGGTAGAATTCATTATAATTGAGCGTGAATTATTCTTAAAATATTACTATTATCATTAATAACAATTCTCTATGAGTTTAGTTCTATTAACATTTATAGTCCCATTCATCTTATTCTAACTAGCATTTTATATCATTTAGGACATATATTTATTAATTTATATATATTAGCAAATAAATTAGTTATTAGTATTAATAATTAATTTATATATATAAGGCATTATTATTTTAATGAATTATTAAACTAATTAATAACTTTTAATTAAAAACATTAATATATATAACCACTAACTAGTATTTTTATTAGGACATATTTATACTAATAAATAAATTAATTAATTAATTACATTTTTAATTTTTAATATTATTAATGATACATAGTAGTATTTTATACATATAATATTAATATAGATTAGTAAATTAATTTTTAATCGACCTTGTTTAACCTTTTTCTATATAATCAATTATATACCAATTATTAATAATATTAATTACGATAACAATAATAAAAATAGGGTATAATAGTAAATGATTGGAATATACATAGACATGTGATACACGTAATGAATTAATCCTTTAAATAAATATTGACCTAGATATATTTTTATATAATACAGTTATATTTTAAATTAAATAAATGAATTATTTTTAAACAGATTAACCTTTGGGAGGTTTTATTATTTACCTGGTTAACCTTGCTCCTGGAATTTAATAGTATTTTAATATAAAATTGGTTAGAGGAAGTTTGACTGGTGCTCTTGAGTGGAAAAGTAGCCGTTAGATTGTACTAGCTGTGGGAGTCTCTGCCTATTTAACACGCTGATCTGGATCTGCATCTTCAACTCGTCCTGATGATGAACCACATTAGTTGGTTCGAAACGCGTCGACAATTGTCCTTTTCATGTGATTTACGCCGAAGCTCTTCTTATAAAAATGACCGATCACAGAAGCCTCAATTATACAAGGTTCGATATGTCATGTACTTCTACTTGTGAAGAAGTGAAGGAGGTGCGGGAGATGGTGGATGAGGGTTTCGAGCTGTTGGGAGCGTTCAACTGGGCGGATCATCTACCATGGCTGCGACCGCTGGACCCTCTTCGAATCCATGCTCGTTGCGCCCGCCTTGTGCCGCGTGTGAGAGCTTTCGTTAGAAATATCATCGAAGAGCACCGACGTGCAGAGCGGAACAGCGAAACGGGTGATCAATCTGATTTTGTAGATGTTCTGCTGTCGTTGCATGGAGAAGATAAGCTAGATGAGGAGGATATGATCGCTGTTCTCTGGGTCCGTACTATTGGTTTTTTCACACTCTCATCTTCTATGTATCTCTGTATTTTAGTTGAGTTTTTTCACACCGAAATTTATGAATGAGGTGAGTTTGCTTGCCCTTGCCCTTGCCTTTGGGGAGGGGCATTAACCAAGTTTGGTTCTAATTTATGTAAAGTTATGTATGCAGGAGATGATTTTCCGTGGCACAGACACGACGGCTCTGCTGACGGAGTGGGCCATGGCAGAACTGGTGCTGAATCCAGATGCCCAGAAGAAAGCTCAGGCAGAGTTGGACGCTGTAGTGGGGCGAGACCGCAGCGTGAATGATTCGGATATCCCTAAGCTGCCCTACCTCCAAGCTGTGGTAAAAGAAGCGCTGCGAATGCATCCGCCTGGACCGCTGCTATCATGGGCGCGGCTCTCAACTGAAGATGTCAACATCAACGGAATGTGTGTTCCCGCGGGCACGACTGCCATGGTGAATATGTGGTCGATTACTCACGACCCCAACATTTGGGAATCACCTCATGAGTTCCGTCCGGAGAGGTTTGTGGTGTCGGAAGGCGGGGAAGACGTGGATGTGAGGGGTAACGATCTGAGGCTTGCTCCTTTTGGTGCTGGTCGTCGTGTGTGCCCGGGGAAGGCTCTGGGCCTTGCCACTGTTAACCTCTGGGTGGCCAAGTTGCTCCATCATTTTGAATGGCTCCCTCATGCTGAACATCCGGTTGATCTGTCCGAGGTCCTGAAGCTGTCATGCGAAATGGCTCATCCTCTTCATTCTGTTCCCGTCATGCGGGTGCCTTTCGCTTTCATTAAATCCTCTGTCCCTGTCTCTGTCTAGTCAATTACCCCTCACCTCACCTCATGTTCTGTTTGTCAGTATTACTGGGCTCTGTATTTCGATTGCAAGTGGTACACTCTCTGACCCATCGTCATAAGAAGAGATTGTGTGTTTTTGTGATGGATAGAACAAGGGTGGTGATTTTGATTTCGAATTATTGTAAGCTGTGTGTGTGTATGCTGCACATTAAGGTTAGGTTATCCGACGTGTGAGCATATTTCGACAATAAAGATGATGAGTTACCGCCCATATCAATCTTGTCTTGCCGCTATTACTATGTTAAATAATTTCATACCGTTGTCCGATCCATGCAGAATTCTGTTAGCTTATTATTTTCTTTTCGTTTCGTTGGGTGAAAAGGTCCATACAGATTGCAAAATCTAAGACAAGAGATCTATAAAATCTAAAGCAACAATATAAGCATTGTAGCTACCCGGTTTCAGAGGAAAATTATGCTTTAAAACCATGGAAAAATACATACGCTTTCCCAAGAATCATGCAACTTCTTATAGCAGCACGCATTTCATTTTCAGTCGTTTTTCTCTGCCATATTTTGTTTCGGTGATTGCCTTTGTAATCTGTATGGTCTCGTCGTCGGAGGATCTGTTGCAGTTCTTCGTCAATGAAAAAATAAGCAATAAACGAACGAACAGGTGGCGAAGCGTTTCTCGGGACCTTAAATATGAGCGGTACCTACTATCAACACGTCTGCCAAGATCGATATGGCGGCGTCCACGGCTTCTTCTTTGACCCACATTCTCAACCGTACGAACACACAGAGACGGGCATGGGTCGGCCCGCTGCTAAAATATTGCTTCAGCCTGTTGAATCCAGAAGCAGCTAAAACCAAAGCGGCCCACCACGGTTTGTTGTTTCTCCTTTAAAATAGAGACGAGTGCGGGAAAATAGAAATGTGGACATAAAAAATATATAAAGATTAGTTACTGTGAATGCTTTTTTGGATCAATAATTTTTTTTAATGATTTTGTATCCCCTGTTAAGTGAAAGACATCAGGAGGTTAGGTATATTACAAAGTTCAAATAGCTTTAAATAAAGAAATTGTTAAAAAATAAGTTTAAGAGTAGTTTGAATTTTAAAAGACATTGAATTAATAAAATAATTTCTATTCATTTATTAAAAGAATTTATTATTGATTAGTCAAAGGTGGTAGATTAAAACAATTTATCATTATCAACATAATAGTCAAAAGATGGTAGATTAAAACAATTTATCATTATCAATACGAAGTGTGATTAATCAAAGATGGTAGATTAATTGGATTGATGTTGTCAAAGTCTCCATCTAGCAAAAACACAATAACATATGATGATAAAATGATTTAATGACATTATTTAAATCTTTTTTTTCAACCTAGCATTATAGGTTACAACAATCTCAAAACATAATTTAGACAAGTAGGAACTAGTTTTCATAATTTGTTAGGGTTGGTTTTTATTGTTGAAACATGCTCTCATATGGGTATTTTGGTTAACTGTCTTTCAGTAAGAGATCTTAAATATGATTGAAAATCTTTTGGGTTATACAATGACGGAATATCTCTTTAATGAATTTGCATAATAACAAAGCATCTATGATGATATAAATAGTCATTTCTAATTTCAATTGTCTTTTCATTTGCTTTGAGAGGAAGACAACATTGATTATGTAGAGTAGTATTCTAGCTGTTCTAAGTTTTCGAGGCTTTTTTAGGAATATCTCCCCTCAAATTTTCGTAAAATCCACCAGGGTTTTGTTAGACTTATAAGTTTTAGTGTTATCGAATTGCCTTAGGGGTGCTAAATTTATCTATGCATTCAAAAATATATTTTAAACAAACGAATTTATAACATCATGTTAAATTTTTCCTAATCAATAGTTTGTAAATAATATTTAATATTAAGATACTAAAGGATTTACAACATTTTATATCAATAGCCAATAAATTTATCAATATCACAAGATCAAGTCCACGGTGTCTTGGATAGACAATGATAGGGTGCTCTGTTATGACACTCCTTCAATGATAGGGTGCTCTATTATGACACTCCTTCATATAAAGTCACCGGTGCTCTGTTACGACACTCCTTCATGTGAAGTCACCGGTTCAATTTCCCCGCCCGATAGGGGTGATATATTGGACATGATGAAGATGTAGTCCTCCCAAGTTTACAAAACAAAATTATCACAAGATCAACATTTAAAAAATATAATATTACTAATAAAATCATTTAAAAAGATAATATTACCAATAAAATCATAATATACTGAATTGGAATTGGCCATCAAAAACTCATAACATATTAAAATATTCAAAATCTAACGAAAATATATTTATTTATATACACCAATAATTCATATAAATTAAAACTATGCCAACCATAAATTTTGAAATACATGAAATTAAAGTTCTGTTCAACAAAATTCTGTCAAACAATGAAATTCTAAGTAACCTCATGTCTAAAAAGTAACGACTATAATCTAAAGAGTAAATTCTGAAATTCTTACTGATAACTTTGAGCCAAACTATGCACTATTTTGAAGTCTGGATCATTAGAATGGTGCAGTCACTGTAATCTAAGTAAATTTGAGATGCAGAGATAACTTTTCTCGAAACTATGCACTATTTTGAAGTCTTGCTCATTAGAATGGCTCTCTCAACTCCAAAGTGTATGAATTTTCACTCGTTGAATGTTGTCAAACATTGTTGTGATTTAACGATTTAAATTATTTAGAACAATGGGGCAGTTTATTCTATTTC
>APFE031195234.1:0-20103 GCA_000404065.3 Pinus taeda | reverse complement strand
GTTTGTCTTCACCTCAGCTCTGATACCATGTAAAGTTTTGTAGATGTTCTATGCTAAAGAGCAATTTCACTTTTCACACAGCAATCATACAAGTAGTTAAGCAAAATGCAGATAGAACATATAAGCAGATCTTACAGAAGACAAATCAGAAACAGGAAAAATGTGTGTGTTCGTTTCGGCGGTCAACAGGATGCTTCAACCAGCAAAGTCTCCTTTGGTCAGCCAGCCCCGATGTGTCACAACAACCCCTCCAACCAGTAGATGAGTCAACCCAAGTCAATCTTGCAAAAGTCAACGCTGTCCTGAAAAATCAACGCAGGAGCAGCAAGCTAAAAGTCAACGCAGCAGCAAAACGGTCAACTCTTTGACCTCGATTTTTGTGCCAGGTAGTACGGCCTTCAAAAATCAAACTTCCCACCAATTTTCAGCTTGATCGGACCAAGGGTTGACCAAAGTCAACGCTGGTCAAACTTTCTGCAAAACCCTAGCAGCAGAAACCCTAGCAGCAGAAAATCCGTACAGTCTGTCCTCTTCGTCCTTCCCACGTGTGGCTGAATTCGTCCTCCAGGTAGCTTGTATTCTCTAAGATGAGAGAGGAAGATGTGAGTTGAATTGTGTGCTTATTCTCTCCAACTTTCCTGTATATATATACATCAATGAGGGTGTGTGACACATCTGTTGGGCATGTGAGCCTACATTACAAAACTGGCTGACCTTGCACATATAATTTATTAAGAATAATAAATTCAAAATATAAGTTCTGCTCATCGGATTAAGACTATTTTTATATGGATTTTACACCTCTCTGAAAGAGGAATCCAACAAAAATATTAGCCTCTTAATCTGATCATCAGAACATGGAGTTTGGACCTAGTTGTCCAAATTTAACAATTTCCACAATTTCGTTCCAAGAAAAGCAACAAACTAACCCTAGAATAGCGAAAATCCCAATATCATGAATGCAACAACATAAAGAATCATAATAACATCAACATAAAGAATCATAATAACATCAACATAGTCCTTACATGTAAGAAGAATATATCCAATCACCAAGATATGCCAATCATAGAAGCTCTAAGACAAAGAAGAATAACTAAACATGGAAATGCATTCATTCATCCAAAAAGTCCCATCCTCAAAAGATAGTGAAAATCTTATAAGAAGATATGATCCAATATAAGTGATGATACAAAATGAATTCACGTCTCTCCTATTTATACACTCATTAGGAGTTCGAATTAACTAATTTGAGCCTACATTAGCCCATCAACTAAAACAATGTGCAAATAACTATCTTTTGGTGACAAGCCCACCAAACTAGCTCATAAACAAAATAATAAGCTTCCCAAGAGGTCAATTAATAAATAATGCATGTCTTTGGGCTCTCTAAGAGGCTTGGTGAAGTCCATAAGTGCCAAAATAATAAATTGGACTTCCCAAAGTAATGGACAAGGGGTTGGCCCCTTGTTCTCCATATAATAAACCTGTGGTGCTCCCAATGGCTGTGAGGGCATGCAAGTGACCTCATGGGTCTTCGAGTAGAAGATCCCTATAGAATCTGTAAGGGCTCAGATGATGGTGTAAGTGATGCCACATCAACATACAAGTCTTGGGACATTTGCTAGGTGCATGGTATAATTGTAGGGATGGTTGGGCAAAGGTGAACCAGGTGCATCTTTCTCATCCAATAGGCGAATCTTGAGCAAACTCTGAACATCTTTCTGGATCCATGGAGTGTTGTCTACTGCTGTGGAGGCCCATGGTAATCAACACACACCCTACATGTGCCTATGTAGCTCTTTGGAGGGTTAAGACTCGCATAGGGAGAGCAAACCCGGGATGGAGACCACCTGTAATTTTGCATAATATCCAATGCGTCCCCTAGTCTTCCAGTACAACAAGTCATCAAGGAAATCAGGTAAAAGATCTTACAAACCATGGACAATAGGTGGAGACTTCATAATGGCATGCTTTTCTATAATGGGCTTTGGCATGTGCTATGGCTCCAAGTTCCAACTGGGGTTAACCAAGTATCCCATTAGGTGGTTTCTACTTCTAAAGGGGATAACATGTCCAAGGTACATCCTTTAAAAGGTGTTGGCATTTGATAAAGAGATGAATGGAGTAAGGAATGAAAATGAGTAACCCTAGGCCACATGCTGGGGTACAAGGGTAGCTAGTAAAAGGGAAGCCCACAATTGGGTATATAATGTATAGGAGGGAGCAATCGTGGTAAATGAGGCGCCCCAACCTTGATTTTTCCACCCTTTTTTATATGCCTTTTTGCCTTCTATGATTTTTCTTTAATTAGCTGCTTGAGGCTCAGGGGTAAGAGTGATGTGCGAGATGTAGCGGTGGAAACCCCATTTAAGGTAGGGCAGTTATTGGCCACCAGGGGTTGGGATAATCATGGGTTCCTAAATGATAAAGGAGGCTCATATAGGGCCTTGATCCGGATTTAAACAGGAACGCAACAAATTTCAGATATAACTATAAACACAGAGATGCAACAGAAATAATACTTCATTTCATTAATGTAAAATACTGAAATATGCTTACAAACAAAAATGGAAATAAACCAGCTAGGGTGATGGTAGCTTATCTCTGAGAAGAGATGTGGCGGGTACATGCCTCTCAACTATCTTATAATGAGGCTCGAAGGCCTATTTATTGTTGAGAAACAATGAAAAACCCTAAACATCCAAAAACCTAGCCCTAGGAGATGAAATGCCAAACTGTGGTCCTCGTTTTGGGTGAATTGGTACATCAACTTCCCGGGGTCATAACTTTGGCATACGATCTCCGATTGACGCGCATAATACCTCGTTAGAAAGATCTATCCGAGGACTACAACTTTGGGAAAAAAAAACATGGGTTCTAATTTTTCCAAAAAATGTCGTTTAGGGCCTCAAAACGGCTCCAGAAGTTCAGGACCCAAAAAATTGCTAAAAATAGTAAATTGTGCTACAATTAAGGAAACTGAAAAACTGAAAGAGACAGTTGTAGCGGTCCAAGTGGGATAGGTGGGTGGCCACCAACATCCACCTGGATCAGGCCTGTAAGAAACTAGGGTCATGGCCATGATGATGGGGTAGAGCTCATGTCTAGGCTTTTGCCCACGTGCTAAATATGCTTGTCCCGACCATCTTTTGCATTTTGTGGTACATCTTTCTAATTAATGTGGCAAACTATGCATTTACTTTTCTTTTCAGCTGCATCAACCTCCAGGGCATCATTCCAACCCTGACCCAAGGTGTGGGCAAGGGGAAGGGAAAGCTGACCCTATGTGGACTTAGTGGAGGAATGTGGACCCAAGTGGGAGAAATGATGAATGGGGCTATAATGAGTGGAAAGGGGGCAATATCTGTGGATGAGGGAGTGAGACCAAACAACCAAAATCATGATTTCCCATGAAATATCATCCTTAAGACAAAGGGTCAGTAAAAGAGATCCCACAGGACTAGAATTCAAGGTTAACATCCAAAAGGGGTCTAGGGGACAAGAGCATAAACTTAGCCCGTTCTTTCTGCCGAATCCCCCCATTAATCCGTGCCTAAAAGTGTCCATGATAAGCAAACTATAATATTCAATTACCAAATGACAAGGCATACCTTTGGGTTTGGAAGGCCCACCTTCAAACATATGATCATGGCAGATGGGTGAGGGACCACATGGATGGCTTAGGTGGCAGAGAAGTGGCATAACGAGCTAGTTGGTGGTTGTTGGCTGCCGACTAAGGACCATCTTGGAGAAATTTTTTCTCCTAGGGATATCACCCACAAAATCGTGGGTAACATCTGGCTCCAACTAAACGTGATCTCTCGAAGAAGTGGACGAAGCTACTTGGACAAGAGGTCACGAGAACTCCAACAATCTCTTGGTTATTGTAGACCTGTAACCTACACATATCAAAGACTAAACACACGGGGCAACATGTTTCTATGGTGTCTTATGATCACCCATGCTTAATGTTAGGCCATAAAATCAACAAGAAAGTAAATATATGGCAAATTTAATCTAAATGCATCTAATCTACCATGAGAAATATCATATGATGTTAGTTCTAATGAGAAAATAAGCATGCAATGCATCCTATCCTAACATGCATATGGTAAGGCTAATATTAAGTGTAATCATAAAGCCAGTGCAACCAACATATCATCACATCAATGTGCATATGCCTGTCAGTTTGATTACTCATGTAGCAACTCCCAAATTAAATGTGAACATAGTCACATGGCAGATGAAAGGGGTGGGAGGCGGGAAAACATGATCTCGATTCAAGGTAAAGAGAAATCCTAGGAGAAAGAAAATAGGTAGATCTAGAAGTCTTGGGTTTTCCTTTTAAATACACCTTGGTGGAATGAATGATCACTCTCAAGAACTCCTTGTCACAATCATTGTTTATAATATTACTCTTTGTAGATGCCACAAGGTTGTGATGAGAGGGGAACGAAGGGTGAGGGAAAGAAAGTGTGCAACAAATAGGTTTCTCAAGGTGATGGTCACATTGGAGACGTGTTAATTTTAGGTATGTTCTATGCTTAGAGTAATTTATTTCAATTTTCACAGTTAGCTCAATATCTTTTCCAGATTTGCAATCACATCAACATTAAAGTAAACTGCAGATAGAACATAAAGATAAATTGCAAAAGGCAAGCCAAGACAAGAGGACACAAGATGTGACGCTAGCCAGGGACAAACCCTAATGTGGGGAAACCCTTGATCAATTCTTCTTATATGTTCTTCAATAGTTCAACAGAGAGAGAGAGAGAGAGTACATTTACAACTGAAGTCAACACTTAGAAATTCTAGATAAGAGAATAGATAATCTCTACATGAGATCAGTTGAAGACATGTTGCGTCAACTGATTCTCCAAGATGACTCCTTCACCTATCATTGCGCTGCATCTTGTCATCATGCTGCACCTCACTGTGCTGCACCATGCTGCACCCATCATCACATTGTTGGACCTCATGACCATGCTGTACACATCATCATATTTCAGGACCTTATGACCATGCTGTACAGATCATACTACTGCACTTTATGCTGCCACTGCTGTCCCACTGTTAGTGACATTGCCATTCCATGTTTTCCATACTGTTGTCCCATTTGCTTGCACCATCAAGCTTCATTGCCGTCCCAAGTACCATTGTTGCAACATGTACTAGCTGTCCCATTTAGACATGGTGTACCTTGCTGCTCCATGTACTAGCTGCCCCATCTAAACACATTGTACCTTGCTGCTACATTTACTAGCTGTCCCATCTAGACATGCTGTACCTTGCTGCTCCATGTACTAGCTGTCCCATCTAGACATGCTGTACCTTGCTACTCCATGCACTAGTTGTCCCATCTAGACATGCTATACTTCGCTGCTCCATGTACTGTTTCATGTACGTGCTGTCCATGTATTGCATCATGTACAACTATACTGCTGTCCCACTGTAACACCTACAACACACATAGATTTCCATGCTGTCACCTACAACACACATAGGGTCCTTCTTACGTGGCTAGGTCTTTTTTTTTTTCTAGCTGCGTATAGGTCTCCTCAATTGCTATGAATCTGGCCTCTCTTTACTGCGGACTTAGGCCTCTTTTAATTGCAGATTTAGGCCTCCTTTAACTACGGATTTAGGCCTTCTTTAACTGCGGCCAGACCTCTACCTTAATTGTTGCTAGAGCTCTCCTCCATCTGCGGCTGAGTCTCCTTTCTACCTACAACTAGGGCTTTTATCGTGACTGCAAATAGGGCTAGTTTGTGGCTCCATTTAGATCTGTGGCTAGGGCTAGGTCTCTTCTTTAGGACAACAGCTTAGGTCTCTTCTAGACCAGCGTTGAGGGGAGTTTAGAATTTCTCCTTGCTGCACTATAGTAGTCTCCTCCATGACTGCGTTAAGGCTGATTTGGGCTTCTTCATTTGGGTAGCGTAGACCTAGGGCACTCCCTCTAGATAGCGTAGAACCTTTCTCCATTAGGGCAACGTTATCCCTTAGGATCTCTCCTCCTACTAAAACCCAAAGACAAGTAGAGAGGAAGAGATCCCAAGTGAGTGTGTCCAAATGACTTTCAAGGCACCTCTATTTATACTAAAACGTTGAACACATTTGGGGTTTATTTGGTTGCTGGCTGACCTTGACAAATTGTCCCATAACACAAATAAATTCATATCTCCATGAATACTTATCGGAGTTGGATGATCTTTAGATCAATCCTACACCTCTCGCTGAGAGGGATCCAAGAAAAATATCAGCTGCCATTACTAAGATGACCCACATGGAGTTTGGCTCTAGTTGCTAATTTTAACAAGAGGGGAGGTCATGGAGTGATCAAAACACTGAGGGTGTGACCAAGGAGGTGAAGTATAATCAATGAGGGGAACTTCTTTGACACTATACTTGGAATGAGGAAAGGGATCATGGTCACTTGAGATCATATGACATGGGGTGAGGTAATCACTTGATGAAGACTCAAGATGATGAACAATAGAAAGGGGAAAGGGTAGGGTGAAGTTTCAATGGGATCCTTTTTCTAAAAAGCCAACTCCAGAGGCTTGAGTGATTTGAATATACCCCCAGAATCATAAGGAGGGTAGTTGTTAGCAAGGGTCTTATAAATCCTATCATTGTTGGTATAAAAAATAGGGTTTGCCCAAAAAAGAGAATCAGTCATCTTCAATTTCTCCTTTTCATGCAAGGGAAAATGATAATTCTCCTTCCCAAGGGTATCAAATGATATGTCATCATAAACAATGCCCGGGAGAAGGGGAGGACCACTCTCAACCTCATCCTCCTTGTCGGTATCATAAATGGGAGCACAACCAAATTGAGGACCAACGATTTCCGACTTCTCCTTTTCAATGTGGAAGTAATCTTCAATGTCATCTTCCAAGGGGCTAATGGGATCACCTTCCTAAAGGTTTCTAAAGGAAGAGTCATTGAGAGTAATATCCTTGAGGAAGGCAAGGTTGGTGTCAATTTCACTTTCCATAAATTCATCCTCCCCAACACATGTTTTCCTAGTCACCTTGTTCATCATGTGGACCTAATGAGGACTCATCTTCCTGCTCATCACTAAGATCCTCAAAGTTATCTTCAATTTCTTCATCTTGACTAATGAGACCTTTCCTTCAGAGGGCTTCATCTAGGCTTTCACAAGCAACTTCATTAGATTGAAATTTGGGTCCCTTGTACTCTATGAATTTGTTGAGCAACTTGATAAATGATGAAATGCTTTCAGGCTCACACGAGTCGAGCCAACCTCAGTGCTTGTATTCGATAGAAGCAATAAATAACTCCATGAGGCTGTCTAAATGAACCATATTAACTTCGGAAGCATGCTTCATAAGTTTTGCTATGTGGTCCATCGCTGTGGATGGATCACCCTTGAATTGTGGCATATTTTTGCATAAAAATCCACACCAGGCCGTTTGGGTATCCTAGAACCCATGTGCTATCCAAAGTAGGAAACCACTCATGAAATGTTTTAGAAGCCATTGATCTTTATATATTGATATCATGGGAGTCGCTAGGGTGAACTAAAATTGCCTTAACAAATGCTCGCTTCACCCTACAAGCATTGAGTTTGAAGTTCAATGAAGAACAAGGGCTTCGTTCTTCCAATGGAGTTGCCAATAATGATATTGTCAATATGTAGTATGGGAATTAGACACACGTCTCATATCCCCGACAACGACTCCAAAATGTTATTGTTCAAATTAGCAGGGGGGCTAAAAGGGACTCCTAAAGGGACCACTGCTAGATCAAGGGCAACAATGGAGACTTAGCCCATTGTCACCTCGGCTAGGACTCCCTACTCTTTACAGAATTTCACCAATGGGAGGAGACCCGATATATATATAAATTCACTTGTGAAGGATGAATCAACAAATAGATGTGAAGTGACCTTAATGATCCTTTCCTTAGAAGGAGATTAAGAGTGGACCTTGCTTGCTTTTTAAGCAAGGTGCAAAGCTTTCTAGGAGGAGGAGGTGAGGATTTAAGGGCGAGGTTCAGGGAATATGACTTGTAAAGGAGTTTCCCAATCCCTAAAATCCCTGCAAAACTTGAATCCCCGAGTTGCCTTGGAAGAATTGTCTTTGATGAGAAATGGAACCACACGGGACCAAGTAGACCCAACCTAGGTTAAGGGGATGGAGTTTAGCAACCAATGACGATCTTAACATAAACAAGGAAGGGGAAAAGATCGAAAGATCAAAACAAGAGTTTCCACTTAAAGGTACCGAATTGATCCTATGAGGTACTAGCCTAGGGAACACCAGGGCAAAGTTTGGTCTCAGGGCTAGGGCTTGGGATATCTCACAATCCCCCCTGTCAGAATTTCTTCAAATTTGGAGGAGACCTTGAGGATACACTAGCATAGTAGAGGCCATGAGATCAAGCTTTTTCTATGGCTACTTTGTTGTGAAAATGATGCCCTAGGTGAATCAGTGTGGCTAGACCTAGAAAGAGGGAGGAAAAGGTGCAAAAGATATGCTTTAAGGTGATCACTTATGAAGGACTAGAGCCTAATCCTTTGGGAGAAATGGAGTAATGGAAGATTAAGAGTTCAGATCTATTTCCACTTGTCAAGGAGGCCTAAAAAGCAACTTCCTTGGGCTTTAGGGCTTAATGGAAGAAGCTTCAAGGTATTTATACTTCATTCAACAATATTTAGTGACTTATCAAGACAAAATGGCTCTAGGAACATTCATTCATTCCAACATGGCCCATACATGATATATCACTATTTAGAGATTCAATTTCCACAATTTCATTCCAAGAAAAGCAACAAATTAACCCTAGAATAGAGAAAATCCAATATCATGAAGGTGGCGACATAAAGAATCATAATAGCATCAACATAGTACTTACATGTAAGAAGAATATATCCAGTCACCAAGATATGCCAATCATAGAAACTCCAAGACAGAAGAAGAATAGCCAAACATCGAAATTCATTCATTCATCCAAAAAGTCTCATCCTCAAAAGATAGCGAAAATCTTACAAGAAGATATGATCCAATCCAAGTGATGATACAAAACGAATTCATGTCTCTCCTATTGATACACTAATTAGGAGTTCGAATTAACTAATTTAAGCCTACATTAGCCCATAAACTAAAATAATGTGCAAATAACTATCTTTTGGTGAGAAGCCCACTAAACTAGCTCATAAACAAATTAATAAGCCTCCCAAGAGGTTGAATAATCAACAATGCATGTTCTTGGGCTCTTTAAGGGGCATGGTGAAGTCCATAAGTGCCAAAATGATGAATTGGACTTCCAAAAGTAATGGACAAGGGGTTGGTCCTTTGTTCTCCACATAATAAACCTGTGGTGCTCCCAATGGCTGTGAGGGCACACAAGTGACCTCATGGGTCTCCAAGTGAGTCGAAGATGCATGTAGACCATCTTTAAGGGCTTAGATGATGATGTAAGTAATGCCACATCAACATACAAGTCCTGGGACATGTGCCAAGTGCATGGTACAATTGGGGGGCTAGTTGGGCATAGGTGAACTAGATACATCTTCCACGTCCAATAGGTGAATCTCAAACAAACACTGAACATATTTGGGGATCCATGGAGTGCTATCGACTGATGTGGAGGCCCATGGCTCTCAACACATACACTACATGTCCCTATGTAGCCCTCTGGAGGGTTAGGACCCCGTATAGGTAGACCAAACCCGGGATGGAGACCACCTGCAATCTTGCATAAGATCCAATGCATCCCTTAGCCTTTCAGGTTAACAAGTCAACAAAGAAATCGAGTAAAAAAGCTTACAAACCATGGACAACAAGTGGGGACTTCATAATGGCATGCCCTTCCATAATGGGCTTTGGCATGTGCTAATGTCTACAACTTCCAAATGGGGTTAACAAAGTAGTATCCCATTAGGTGGTTTCTACTTCTAAAAGGGATAATATGTCGAAGGTACATCTTTTAAAAGGTGGTGGCATGTAATAAAGAGATGAATGCAATAGGGAATGAAAAGAGGCAACCTTAGGCCACACGGTGGGGTACAAGGGTAGCTAGTAAAATGGAAGCCCACACTTGGGTATATAATGTATAGGAAGGAGCAATCATGGTACATGAGGTACCTCGTCTTTGATTTTTCCACCCTTCTTTATATGCCTTTTTTCCTTTTATGATTTTTCTTTAATTAACTACTTGGTGCTCAATGGGTAAGAGTATGATGGGTGAGATGTAGCAGTGGACACGTCGTTTAAGGTAGGGCGGTTCATTGCCCAACAGGGGTTGGGACAATTATGGGTTCCTAAATGATAAAGGAGGCTCATCTAGGGCTTGTAGGAACTAGGGCGATGGCCATGATGATGGGGTAGAACTCATGTATTGGCTTTTGTCCACGTGCTAAATTTGTTTGTCCCGACCATCTTTTGCATTTTGTGGTACATCTTCCTGTTGAATGTGGGCAATTATGCTTTTACTTTTGTTAAATTTAGGTATGTTCTATGCTAGAGCAATTTATTTAAATTTTCATAGTTGGCAATCACATCAGCATTACGATAAACTGTAGATAGAACATAAATACAAAACGCAGAAGACAAGCCAAGACAAGAGAACACAAGATATGGCGCGAGCCAGGGACAAACCCCACAATGTGTGGGGAAACCCTTTGATCAAATCTTCTTTTATCTTCAAAGTTCAGCAGAGAGAGAGAGAGTACATTTACAACAGAAGTCAATACTTTGACTTATCTAGATCTAGCATAGATCATTTCGTATTATTTTGAGATCAGTTGAAGACATTCTGCTTTAACTGATTCTCAAGGTGACTCCTTCACCTATCATCGTTCTGCATCTCGTCCATTTGCTGCCCATACATCATCGTCATTATGTTGCCCCTGCTAGTATGACTCATTGTCATCATGCTGCCTGTGCATATGCTGCCCCTGCTAGTATGAGTCATCTTCATCATGCTGCCTGTGCATATGCTGCCCCTTCCATCATCATGATCTACCCATGATCTACATCATGCTGTTGTCCATACATCATGCTGTCGTCCATACATCATGCTGTCCTCTGCCATTATATATAGTGTGCCTTCCATGCCATGCTATGCCATGCCATGTCAATGAATATGCTGACACAATTCCATTCTAGATTATACCATTGACTGCTATATGCATCAACATTATTGCCCATCAAGTCACAGTACCTGAACATGTCATAATATAGCTACCCTTGCTGCGTTTTAGATTCACTGTCCAGCTGCATCTAAGGGTCCTTTCATACTGTGATAAGGTCTCCTTTAACTACAGCCTTCCTCCTTTATTTGCTGCTGATTATGACCTCCTTTAGGACTGTGACTAGGGCAGCACTAGCCATACTTTGACAGCGTATTAGGGCACACCTGAACTGCAGCTTAAGCTCCTTGTTTGGACTGCGGTTTAAGGCACAGTTTGATAGTTGCTTGAGACCTCCATTTTCGGTGGCCAGGACCTCCTTTTTCTGCGAATAAGGCAGATTATGACTGTGGATAAGGAGCTGTGCATAGGGTCAATAGACAGCAGATTCAGGCCTTCATTTAGGGCCTATATTAGCCCTCCTTTCATCTGCGGATTGAGCCTCTTGAGACAGCATATAGGGGCTTATTCATGCTGCACATAAGTCTCCTCTTTTCTGCGTGTAGGTCTCCTCATAGGTCTGCGGCTTACTGTGGCTAGGGTATCACTGCGGCTAGGGCATCAACAAATGTATATTTTAGGTGTCCCTCCTTCTCCAAAAACCCAAGAGGTGGAGAGGAGGAGAACACATGAAGAGGATGTGTGTTACAAATGATTTCAAGTCCTATATATTTATACTAAAACGTAGATGATGAATAGACACGACTATTGGGCTTCTGAGCCTACTCAAGTTGCTGGTCGGCTTGTAATAATTCCATAAACAAAATAAATTCATATCTTCATAAATACTTATCGGAATCAGATGATCTTTGGATCAATCCTACACCTCTCGACGAGAGGGATCCAATAAAAATATCGGCTGTCATAAATAAGTTGATCCACATGGAGTTTGGCCCTAGTTGCCAATTTAACAACTTTTCTTTTCAGCTGCATTAACCTCCAGGGCATCATTCCAGGCCTGATCCAAGCTATGGGCAAGGGGAAGGAGAACGCTGAACCTATGTGGACCTAGTGGAGGAATGTGGACCCAAGTGGGAGAAATGATGAATGGGGTTATAATGAATGGAAAGGGGGCAATATATGTGGATGAGGGAGCGGGACCACACAACGAAAATCATAATTTCCCATGAAATATTATCCCTAAAGCCAAAGGGTTAGTAAAAGAGATCCCACGGACTAGAATCCAAGATTAACATTCAAAAGGGGTCTAGGGTACAAGAGCACAAACCTAACCATTCTTTCCATCGAATCCCCCCATTAATTTGGCCTAGAATTGTCCATGATAAACAAACTATAATGCTCAATTACCAAATGACAAGGCCTACCTTTGGGTTCGGGAGGCTCACCTTCAAACATACAATCATCATAGATGGGTCAGGGGCCACATCGCTGGTTCAAGTGGCGGAGAAGTAACACAACGAGCTAGTTGGTCGTTGCAAGGGGCTGTTGGTTGTCGGCTGAGGACCATCTTGGAGAAACTTTTTTCCCTAGGGATATCACCCACAAAATGGTGGGTAACACACCTCACACGGAGATAATAGAAATTAGGGTTTTTTAAAGTTGCCAATGTACTTGAACAACTTTTCAACATTTCAACATTTGTAAAATATAGGACCTTGTACTCTTTCCCTTGCATCCCTTGAGTTGGGAAATTCATTAATAGAAATATTAGTAAGTCTTCTTCCATTCCACTGTCAGGTTTTGAACATGAGTCTTTTAGTGTGTATATTTTCACAGTTATTAATATAATGATGATAGCTTTTGGACACCTCACTAATCTTACACAGTGTTCCAAAAGCTCTCATCTAACATGAGTCATGTTCAACCGTTCTTGGAGTAGATGAAGAGTCTAATGAATTTGAGAGCCAAGTATAGCTCATATCATATTTTTGCACAATAGTTTTATTTATAGCAATGTTGCATGACTCGTACTCGTATAAGACTCGTCCCGGCATTGACTCGTCAACTCGTATAAGACTCGGGAACAACCCTTATAAAACTCGTCAAAATACAAAAAAAAACTTAAGTTATGGTAAATTTTAAGCACAAAAAAGAAACTAATGACAATTCCAATCCTTATAAGCTATAAAAAAACACAATATATGCAATAATCCATAACATCATCTCATATCTATAAATGTGCAACATAACATATTCGATTTTTGTAAGCAAACCATTTAAATACTAAATAAGAAAAGGACTCATGCTTCCATAATTAAATAAAAAATATCAGCAAGTTCAAAATTCAAATACATATGTCATGAATGATAAATGATTGTCTCATAACAATCTTGAGTCTCATCACTCATGGACGACCATGCCTAAATTAGCCCTCGTGGAGCTAGTGGTTAACATCGGAAGGCCGAAGCAATTGTGAGGTAGGTGTATTTGGAGTCTCCATTTGAGATGGAAAATTAGAGAGATCCTCAGTGTCTTCATCAAGCCAACTCAAATCAGGGGCCTCCTCCTCCACAACCCAATCAAACTCTAAATCAATAGTATCCAATAAAATTGGATTTGTATCCTTTGGTTGCACTTGTTTTGTGAGCATTCGAAGGTTGTAGTAGATGAAAACCAACTTCTCTAACCTCTCATGCTCCAAGTAGTTTCTCTTTTTTGCTATGGATGTGCTCAAACATTGATCAATTGCACTCACAAGAAGCACTGCAGGGTTGACTCAAAACTCTGATGGCGAGTTCTTGTAATTGTGGTGCATCAATGGCACAATCTATCCACCATGTCTCAGTGCCACAAGTAATTTGTTATAAATATTTAAACACCATGTATTTTTCCATATTGTAATGATATGTTCTTTTAATCAAAATGCTTTATTTAATATTAAATAATTATTTCCTTTTATTAAATAATCTTATTTTCTTTCTTACTATTTTCTTCCCTTTCAATATTTTTTTCCTAATAAATTTATTTTCATACCATTCTCTATAAACATAATTCGACACGATGAAATCACACTATAGTTTCTATATACCAAATTTAAAATTAATTATAATTTGTTGATGGGCGTATATATTCTCACTCAGGCTAGATGTGATTTAGCGGATTTTTTTTTAAATGAAGCGAGAGGATTTCATCACAGGGAATATTCTTCGTCTTAGAAAGCATTCAATGGCCGTGATTTCTTTGGTTGGGCATTACATTCTATCGACTTGAAATGTGGCCGGATTTGAAAATTTGCCTAGTGTTACGTGTTGAGGTGAATCAGTTCACCATCGTTGAGGCGAATTGGTTCATGATCTTTGTTCAGAAGGGATGAAGCGCGTACAGTTTCCGCCGGAGCTCCTATTCACTAACGATGTGGACGAGAAGGGTTATTACAACCCGATCATCGACTTATGGTCTCTTGGCTGTAGTTTCACAGAGCTTCTGGGTCAGAACAATGGTGACAACCCTCACTTAAACAACATGTGCGATGATATGGATTTCATGGCGTGCAATCACGAGTTGCTGCAAATCACGAATGATGCAATCACAAATGATCAAAATCACGAAAATACTGTTTGTGCCTTTTCATGCCCGACGGGTCGGGTCTAATGGGCTACCCGTGGGTTTGATACAGGTAGCTAGGTCTTATGGAAAATCCGTCGGGACCGCGAGTTCTATGCGGATGACCCAACCCAGCCTTAAACCCGTCCTTACCCCTGGGTTTAATGCAGGTGGTGCTTCACTGATTTATAGCACTGGTTTGGGATTTTGCATGATGTTATCGCTAATTATGTGTTAGAGTCCTATAATTTTATAGGATCGTTTAGCTGATTATTATATCTCAGATATTGTAAATAATATTCCATGTTGCAAATTATTTCCAAAAAAGGTCAAAACCTTGGAAAAATAAAAAAATATCCCTGCAAGTTGAAATGTAGCATTAGAGAATAATTAAGTGTGTTTAGATTAAATTAATCACATCATTTAAATGTGATCACATAAATTGTAATAAGGCAGCTTTGATTTTATTGTAAAATTAATCACAAGAAAAGGAGATTTGCCGCCTATGGTTAAAAGAGCGGCAATTTTCCGCCGAGGGACTCTCCTACCTTTCAGATTGATGACGCACATTCGTTTTCGGCCCCCCCTTTCCATCCTAGCTTTACAGCTGGGTGGGGGGGGGGGGGGGGTTCGAAAAGGCGCTATTCCCCACTAGGTCCCACGACCAAGTCTAAACCATTAACCGCTCCCTACCCCCTCCGAAACCGCTTCCCCCTCACTTCTTTACTACTGTCCCTATCTAATCACCTTCTCACCAATCATGTACCTCCATATTATCCCTCACCTCCATGTCACCTCTTGCCTCCATGTCATACGTCTGTTTCATGGCCAAGTAAAACTATGTTTTTCCCTATACAACATAGTAATTTCAAATCAAAATCGGAAAGAGATTTTTGTTGCTAACATCCTTATGCACAAAAACCTCTCTTAGTTTTGTAACCACTGTTATGGTTTGGGAGATTTGGATGAATCTTTGCAGATTTATTTTCTCAAATTTTCCTGTTTTTAGTCAATGTTTTCAAATGCGGTTTCCGAGCAGGTGGAAATGAATTTTCAAAAACTGAAAGAGGTTTTTGTTGCCAACATCATCATTTACAAAAACTTCTCTCAATTTTCTAACAACGATTATGGTTTGGGATATACAAAGGTATTACAGGACCCTATTTTTCAGAATTTTAGGAGGAAAAAGCTCAAAGACAGTTAGTGACTTGGATGCCACCTCATCAAATAAGAGTTGCTGACAAATTCGAATTGCTCTTCTTTGTCACAAAAAATCCACAAAGATAGTGCCAAGTAGATTCATTAGTTTTGAATGTCCTATATTTCAGTTCTCTTTGTGTAATACAGTTTGAGATATTTGTAACAAATCTTGATATTTTTTCAAGATATTTTAGTTTATAATTTGTATAAATACTTCATCATTTGAAGTAAGAGATGTTGATTGTTGAATATAATTTCCTCTGCGAATTGTAATTTTCCAGTTGCTGGAAGCATCAATAATATAAGGACATTTTTACAGGATTCATGTGGTGTACGAATTGGTGATGTTTTTCTTCTATTCATGTGTTTAATCATTGTCTCATTTCTCTGTCATTTCTGAAAAGCTTAATTACATAACAGAAACTGTGTTGAATATGATATATGCTCTATAGAACACCTTATTATGGCTATTAGTAATTTATATGTTTTCTGTTGAAGTCAAAGTAAGGAATCTTTCATTGCTCCTTAGTTTCTATTGAATCTTTTATTTCTTCTATTTCATAATTTATTTAAAATTCTTAAAGATCCAACTAGTGCAACCTAGCTTGCCTTGTGAAACTCCTTCAAAGTTTGATGCAGATCCAGTTAATCTTTAGACTCCATAGCCCAATGGAATTATAACAATTTAATCAACCAAGCAATCCAATAAAAAACAATCAGTACAGTCATAACTAGCCTAAAAATCACATCAAACATAGCTAAGTTTTACAGGGAGATCCCTCTCTGACGCTGGCAGGGGTAGATCCTAGTTTCCAAAATGGTTTTGATGCTGTCCTATGTGTTTACTCCCTCAACCTCAAAAATACAAAACGACAACATCATGTATGGGAGCTAATATAAGATCCATCTTAACTCCAGGCCTATCGAACACTGAGAGGGATCAAATCTCTTTTCACTCTAAAAGAGGTTTGCATCTCTAGAGAGTTTATCCCTCTCGGCGCTTGGTAGATCTAGAGTTGGTTGGTTTTCTTATTAATTAATAAAAGATATTATTAAATTATGTTTTTTTATTTTTTATTTTTATTTTTATGTATTTTGATCTGGTCCAAATGTTTATTGTTTTATAATTATTAATCATATTTTTTTTGAGTTTATTTAATTTTAATTTTATTTTATCTGATAGAGTCAAAATGCTTACGAGACATTACAACATCTCTCCCATATCTGTTTACCTTTAGATTTAATTTTAAAAATGTTATCAAGTAAAATTAAAATAAAATATTTATAAAATATTTTGATTTTGAAATGAGTTAATGGTTTTTGGGTATGTGGTATTGATAAGCCATGGTATGGCCTATGGTATTATAACAAAGCCTATTTAGTATTTACAACTTTATAATATCCATGTAAAATGGGGTAGAATATACATGGTTAAGAATTGTGTTTTATTGTAAATTTATTGTAAGTATTAAGTTTTTAAGTGTTTATTAATTAAATTTAAATATGCTTATGTAATCATTATTTTACACCACATTTCCCCCATACTTGTACTTTTTTGCTTTTAGATTTAATTTAAAAAGAAATGTTATAACAAGTAAAATATTTTAAAAATATATTAAAAATTATTACATATAATCTTTCTTACATTATGCCTAACCCCTATACATCTTCCCCATACTACGCTGTTTCCTAAACCATGGGACCCCATTTCAAAAAGCCGTTCCTGTTTTGAAGTTGTGTAACTTAAGTTGACATCAATGAAAATGGTGCTTAATTGTCAGTTTAGTATGGGGATATGACCCCCTGGGTGGAGGATGCTTGGTGTTGGATAAATAATTTTCACTTAGAATTTTGCGAAGTCACTGGAAGCACCCTTGGAGAAGTGGGAGCAAGATCATATTGGGTTTGATTTGGTATTTTGGTTTTTCAAAATCTACGCACACAGTCATATCACAAAATTTAATAATTTTTTGAAATACACAACTTGAATTTAGATCATTATTGAGTTTGTTATATGATTATTGATCTTTTCTTGGAGGGTGAGCTTTATTTGTGAAGAGGAGGTTGGTAGGCAGCCGTAGTTAAAGTTTACAGGAAAAAGGGAGTAAAACATGTGCAACATAGAACTTGTATCCTTTTGTTTATGTTTGCTTGTTGCAGGTCTTAAATTTGTTATCTTCATTTTGGTCATGCAGACCATGGATACTGCCAACAGATCTTTGGGTTATGTGTGCCATGGATATTGTCGGGGAACTCTTTTTGGCAAATAAGGCCTTCATTATTCTAGGAATTCCAAAGGTTGACCCTCCCCATTGGTCAACATTGACACTGAACTCTTCACAGTGCAAGAGGTAGAGATGGGTATCAAGAAGTTGGATGTTGGAAAAGCAAAAAACTTAGTTGAACTCCAAGCAGAGTATCTAAAGTGGGCCTTAAAGATTCTTGTACCTCACATTATAAAAGTTTTCAACAACATCATACAACAGGGGTTCCCCACAGATTGGACAACTAGTCTGGCAATACCTCTTTTCAAGAGTGGTGATGTCAATAGTCCCTCCAATTATAGGACCATAATGATAAACCCATTGTTTGAAAAGTTATTTGGAAGCATGCTAAAAAATAAAATCAGCAAGTGGGCAGAAGAAAGAGATAAGCGTGCTAAAGGGCAAGCAGGTTTTAGATTTAAACATTCCATAGTTGATCACTATATAACTTTAAGGCATATCATTGAAAAAGTTTGGGAGAGAAAGGAAGAAGCCTTTTGTTGCTTTGTTGATTTTAGAAAAGCGTTTGACACAATTTGTAGGGATAAGCTATGGCACGGAATGAAGGAACTTAGGGTTCCTAAACATTTGAAAGCAGCAGTGAATAGGTGGTTTGAAGAGGTGAAAGTCAAAATTAGAACTTCACCAAGTATTTTTGAAAGTTTTAGAAGCGATATCGGGGTCAAGCAAGGTTGCCCATTGTCTCCTACCCTTTTTTGTTTATATATAGACAATTTTGAGGAGTGGTTAAATTTGCAAGGGGGTGATGGTATCCATTTGGACACGTTTATTATAAGACTTATTTTGTATGCAAATGACCTTATTTTGATTGCTAAATCCGCGCTTGGTTTGCAAGAACACTTACTATCCCTTGAGCATTTTTGTAGAAGGGTGGGGATGCAAGTCAATATTAGCAAAACGAAAGTGGTGGTTTTCTCTTAAAAAAAGAAAACCAAAATAAGTTCTACTTTGAAGACAACATTCTAGAAGAAGTTGCAGATTACAACTACCTCGGAATTGACTTCTACAAAAATCTAAGTTTGGATGACTGTAGAAAGAAAAGAATTTTGGGGGGTTGAAAGGTATTTTATGCTTTTCAAAATAGGTGTAGAGAGGCAGAGTTATGGGACTGGAAAACCACTCAAACTCTTTTTGGGCTTCTAGTGATTCCGGTGATTCTCTATGGTTGTGAACTGTGGGCCAGCAGTACATCCAACATGCAATGGAAACAAATTGAGAAAATTCAAAAGCGTTTGATTACAAACAAATTCAAAATTAAAAGTGCAATTCCTTATGCTATCTTGTTAAGTGAAGCAAGGGTTGCTCCTATTGAAGCAATTTCTATGGTGCGAGTCATAAGGTATTTAAAAAAAATAGAGCAAATGGAAGAGAGCAAATGGCCTAAGGTTGTCTTTAATGAGATATTGTGCACACGAAATAAGACTAAGATGCAGCAAAATAACAAATGGTTTGGTAAATGGGGTATTTGCTTGAACATGTGCCCCATAAACAGTAAAGAGATAAAAACTTTTGTTATGGATAAGTTCCACAAGGGTATTTGGGATAAGGAGCTAGGGAGAAAGAAAAAGTGTAGGAATTTACAGGGTAAGTTCCTCAGACAGAACACCAGAAGGACACCGCTCACAAACAGATCACAGATCAATACACCCGTATTTTGACGTGGTTAAAACCCTCAGAGAGGGAAACAGTCCACGGCCTGCGCCAACGTGGCTACTACAGGCAATTTATTAATAAAAGAATGAAAATTTACATAAGCTTCTCTCATGCACGGTTACCCTACAAATGACCCTCCATGCGCTTTAAATAGAATTCATGGACCAATCGGGTGTCAAGCCACGGATCAAGTGTCGGTAATACCGAGGAGAGAATGAACCGTCGGATCACTACATATCGTGACCGTCGGATTGTAAGTTACAAAATGTACAACGGTAAAGAAAACCACTTTACCTAACT